>SEOQ01000319.1:0-28379 GCA_004679275.1 Dentipellis fragilis
ATCCCGTCCTCCGTCTTCATGGTCTGCTGCTGAGGCTTGTTCGGGCCTTGACCTGGACCCTGCCCTGGGCCGCCCATGTTACCCTGTCCCGGTGGAGGCATGCCAGGAATGCCTTTTTGTGGGTTCATGCGGTTATTAGGCCCTGGAGGAAGCCCTCTCATCATGTGTTGAGCCTGAGGGTCATTGGAAGACGGGGAGCCAACGTTCGGAAGCATGTTCATCGCATTTGGGGGCATGCTTTTTGCATGGAGGTTCACCATCGATTTCTGGTAGTCAGCCCTGTTATGATACTGACGCTCTACAAGTCAGCCACTAGGGCAGTAGTGTACGATACAGCAGTCTTACCTGAGGACCCGGCTGCATCTGATTCATCATGCCTTGCGGACCCGGGCGACTCATCATCGAAGGACTCATTCCACCACCCATCGGCATCTGTCCCATCATATTCATGCCGGGCTGGTTACCCATGTGAGGCATCCCCTGCTGATTAGGCGGGAAACCACCCCCCATGGGACGCATCATGTTATTGTGCATGACCTGCGGGCCACCTGATGTCGGCGGCTGCGGTTGCTGCTGCGGAGGGAATCCACCCATTGGCGCCATAGGGAGTTGCTGGTCTGCCGGATTAGGCGTGCGACGCGCGCGTTTACGTTCCGGAGGCGATGCGTGGTTGCGCGGAAGCGTCTGGGGCTGCAGGAAGATCAGCGTCTCGACTCGGAGAAGAAGCGTCAAGATAACGCACGTCTTCGCTGGGGGACGTGCTGTTGCGTTTAGCGCCTCGCTGAGGCTGCATGTGCTGCTGCTGCGGTTGCTGCTGCGGCTGTGGAGGGTGTTGGGGATGTCGTTGGTTTGAAGGTGGCTGCATCTGCATGTTACTACCCGATGGGCCTGCAGCGGGATTCTGCTTCCGGCTGTTTCTCGCGAAGTCGATAATCCGTTGCTGCGAACGGTATGAGCACGAAGCAGCGAAGACCGAGCACCATTACGTCAACGCACTTTTTCCAGGAGTGTGAGTTGAGTCGCCTCCTTCTCGCCAAGGCCGGCGTCCAGCTTGGCCTGGCCAAGTATTTCGCTCGGGATCTGAGCCCACTCGTTGTTGACTTGCGCCTCGACCTGGCGCATGTCCTGCGGCTGCCTAGGTCCTACCCCGGGTGGCATGCGGTTCGCGAGCGACGGGCTCGGGTGCGGGTTTGTCGCGTTCATGGCATGTTGAGGCGTCCCCTGTCGGCTGGGTGGCCGGCCTCCGACTTGTTGGAAAGACTGCGTTGATGTCTGGTGCGCTGAACCTGGCTGCCCCTGTGACCCCGGTCCATGCGGCGGCGGCATNCCGCCTCGCCCGCCGAGCGTGTTCATGTGTGGAGAGCGCCCCATCCCGCCCTGCTGTTGCTGCGGCGATGGCGCCATTGTCGGGGACTGGAACGGAGGCGCTCCGTTGGGCCCGCGTTGTTGCTGTGGTGGCCGCTGGCCTGGGGGCCTTGCGGGGGGAAGTTTTGAGGAGGTCCACCGGGGAGCACCTGGTGGCCCCGGGTGCCCAGGCATTCCGTTCTGCTGTGGCGGCACACCACCCATGGGCATACCGGGCTGCGGGCCCGGCGGGCCTTGTGGCGGGCCTGCGGGTCCGACACCGTTAGGCATTCCATTCGGCGGTCGTGCGCCCGGCGGCCCTGGCATTCCGTTGGGAAAGCGATTGGGCGGGGGTGCATTGCCCGTCGACGGGCGCGGGCCCACTCCGGGCTGGTGCTGGTGCTGCTGTTGTGTCTGTCTCTGTATGTGGTACTGCGAAACATGAGCGCCGGGAAACACGGAGACCCATGAAAGACGGAAAATTGCACTCACCTGTGTGTAGAGGAGACTATCATCCGTGCCCTGCCCGCTGCTTTTCGCCTGGAATAACACCCAAAATACACTCCACCACCTGTGGAGCAGGCGTGAGCCCAAGTCAGCAGAAAACGTGGCAGAGCGACGCACTCGAACAGCAGGCCCTGCTTTGCGTTGATCGGGGGCGTCGACTCTGGCGGGATCTCTGCCTCGCTCACGAGCTCCCGGGCAGTCTTGTTGTAGCCGCGTTTCATGCAGTAATCATAGATGTAGATGTTAAACCTGGGTGGCACGCAGCGTGGGGTCAGCGGGCGGGACGGGAAGAAAAGAGCGATGGCCACGCACATCCTATCGCCTTCCCAGGAGAGGGCCGAGGACGGCGGAGAGGTTTCTGTGGGCGTCGGGCCTGGCTGTCCAGGAGCCCCCGAAGCCATGGCGTAGAGTGATGACAGGATAACGCTCGGAGGGGGGAGAGGCGAGAAAAGAGTTTGGCCGGGAAGAAGGGAGGACGAGGAAAGGACAGGCGGACGGAATCAGCGAAGCAGAAGGCGGGGACAGATGGAGATTAAGACGCTTTAGGGTCCGTGAGCGTCTCCGTGGGCGCGTCCAGCAGTATATGGCAGCCCGGGCGGGGCTATGCCGGCCGGTGGGACAATGGCAGAATGGGGCTCGACGCTGTTGGCGACGGCGACGGGGGGACGAGGGCGAGGACAGCGACGACGACGTGGAAGTCGTGTCTTGAGCGGTGGAGGCGGGAGGCAGCACGAGGGCCGGGTGACCTCCGTGGGGCAAATCATCGGACCAACGTTCTCACACTTGGCGTAAAACCCTCTGTCCTCCATTCATCCCACAAATCATACACACTAGTCTACCCAACCCAAGCTACCATCCTAGTGTCGCCGCACGACCGCAATCTGAAAGTCCCACCCGCCCACAATGTATTTCACCTCCAGCAGCCGCTTGATCTCCCGCACCCCGCCGCCATCTCCTCCGCCTCCTTCAGATCCGTCACCACATAGATAAAGTCCGCCGGCGAGATCAGCGACCGCAGCAGCGACCCGATCAGAAACGCGATGAGCGCGACGACTATCACCGTCGACAGCGGGTACGACGCGCGTGGCGTCGCCAGCGTGAGCACCGACGCGCCGCGTCCGAGCCGGGCTTCCTTGCGACTCCGATTCCCCGAGGCCCGCGTCAGCGCAGACGCCGCCTCTGACGTGGCTGCCGGCGATTGCGCCGTGCTCGACGCAGGCGACGTCGTCCCCGACGCGGACATGAACCGCAGAAGCGGGCTTGCAATCGGATACGCGTTGAGGAAGCCGAGGAATCCGCCGGTCGCGGGTGTCGGTGGGACCACGTCCGCGAGAGTGCTGCTCTCAGGCGGGTGCTGCATGACGCACACGAATGCACATCGATGGTCAGATTGGGGTCTGATAACGCCTGCATTCGGTGCGGGGGAGAGATACGTACGGACACGGACGGTGCCTGGCTGCTTCCTGAGGACACGCTCCCATCTTCTGCCTCCTTCGATTCTTGGCTCGCCGCGCTCTCCTCACTCGTGACCGACGGATCAAGCAGGTGCTCGGCAACCGCTATTGGCACCTCCAGCTCCTTTGGCAGGTCCTCATTGTCGCTCGAAAGCCTGCACCGAACATATCAGGCGAGTAAGATGCGGAATGCGGAACATAGACGAACCGTGTCAGGGTGGTCATCCATGCCACCCTGTCCTCCTGCAGCTCGTCGCGGCCGAGGCTCGTCAGCGACTCCTTCTCGCTCTCGACCTTCACGGCATTCCCGTCGATCGTGACCGCGGACTTGCTCTTCCGCGTCGCCAGGATCTTGCCTGCAGGCCGCACCTCCACGTCGAGGACGGCACCCTTCTCCTGCAAGTCGACAAGCCACTGCGGCTTGGGCCGCGGCCCCCGCGTCTCGCCAGTCAGAGGATCCTGCAAAGTCGAGATCTGCTGCTGCGCAGTGGGTAACATGAAGCGCAACAGATGTCGTGAGGGGCTGTCTGAAGTCAAACTGGAAGAATGAAGGGGTGAGGAAGGCAGCGTGTGCACGGTATATGTCAAAGGCAGCACGCTCTCGTCTGGCAGCTTACTGTCAGACGCGAGCAGCGGAATGGTCGTGCTAGTGCTCTGGATGCGCGATCTGAGCTGCACTTCATAGCCATCAGGATAGAGCTTCGAGTCGACAATGACTTCCGCAACCAGGAGGTCCGTGTGTTGGCGCACTTCGCCTTTGAGCGTGAACGCGGAGGACGAGACGCGCAGCGCAGTCTCGCTGGATGGCGACCGCGCACGCACTGTCGAGGAAGAGACTCGGCGATGCCTCGGGGAAGAGACCGAAGACACGGACAGACTGTGTCCTCTTGACTGCCTGGGTTCCGAAGACACAGAATCAGTGGACGCGGAATCCGGAACACCGGCCTTGGGAGTGGTCTGCTCGGCCACGGGGCTTGCAGCCGGCGAAACTGGCGGCGGAAAGCTGAGCAGCATCGTACTGTGATACACCTGCTCGTCCGGCAAGTATTTTGTCTGAACCAGCGTGCGATTCGCATCCTTCTTCTTCAGCGCCCACGCACTCGACTCCTGCCTGTCGTCAGAACGCTTGTCGATGAGCAGCAGACCGCAAGTAGGCAATCGTGTCAGCGGGAGAGGCGAGATGCCCTTGACATATGTCTCAAGGGCAATAATGGTCTTCGCAAGCGCGGTGTTGTTCAGCGAATTCACGGCGACGGGGACCGAGCCGGCATAATCGGCAGCGACCACGCGAGTGCAGCGTGTAGAAGGGATGGCGTAGTTCTCCGGAGTATATGGATCGAGCGTCTCGAGGACCCATGCATCAACAAACATGCGCCCGATCGGCAGCCCACACGAATTGTACTTCTCCGTAGCGAACTGCGAAATTGACGCCGGATTGAAAGAGGCAGACACGATGAATATGGGGGAGTTGCCTTCGCCTGATGTTGGAGAGTCCGCATCGTTCCGCGCGCGCTGGCCCCGCGCCTGCACAGACGCAAGGTAGAACCCGCGGTCGCGGAAGGGGAACCCTCCTTTGTTGACGACGAACGCGGTGCGGTTCTCACCGCCGAACGCCTCGAGCACGTGTGCGCTGTCGAAGCAGTCGTCCCAGCGCTTGCGACAGTCGTAGCTCGTAATAACGGCAGCAATCTCCTCCGCAGAAATGCCTTCGACAACCTTCTCGGCTCGGTGGACAGGGATGGAGGATGAGAACTGCGGCTCGAGCTTGCGGTAGATGGGGAATCCTTTCGTGCTGACGAGGGTCCAGGCATCAGACATCGGGACAGCGTACAGGCTTTGCACGTAGGAGAGTGCTTCAAGTGCATGCTGCATAGGCGGCTTGCTCGCGCTCGGGGCGGCGCCATCTCCAGAGGTAGGAGTCAAGGCGGCCACGGCCTGCTCNGTNGTGCTCGTCGCTTGCTCCACCGCAAAGGTGAAATACCTAGTGAGCGGGCTCGAAAACTTGGGTGTGAACGCGCCCCACATGGAAGATGTCTTTATCGGAGAGATCCCTCTTTCGGACACCGTAGGTGAGGGCGGCTTCTCAGAGGAGTCTGAGGAGGACCCATTCTCCCCTTCGCCATTCCACTCGGCCTTGCGGCGGCGGATGACACCCACCACTGGTGGCTGGTCGAGCGGGATGCGGGCCGGCTTCACACGTTTCTGCTTGGAAAGCGACTTGAGCTCGTGCTCCGGAAGGTCTTCCACGTCGACCGCGACCTTGGAGCCATTAACCATCACGATACCCCGCTCGCGCCCTGGTCCTTTCCGGACGATGACCTGAAGGCGCTCGTCGCCCGCCAAAACGGCGTCATGCGTTAGGGTAAGCCACAGCCCGCCTCCTCCCGAGGATAAACGATGGCGTCGAAGGCATGTTATCGATTGTGGTGGTGGATCAACGACGATGTCCAGTGAAGTGGCCCATGTGTCGATGTCGCATCGCAGCTCGCATTCTACCACGGGATTGGAAGCCGACTCGGCGTCGCCTTCTTGGGACACAGGCGCAGTCTGATCTCCATTGCTGGTGCGCCGACTAGCAGACACTTCGTATTCCATGCGGAACACCCCCCGTTCGTGGTCATAGTTCATGGTCCTCGCCCTCGCTCCAGCCAGCCTGGTCGCAGTTGGCGGTCCGCCATACTTGATGGCAAATTCACCAATGCCCGCGAGAGCCACAATCATCTGCTGCGGAATGATAGATGACTTGGTAGCCCAGCCCTTAGGGTCAGACTGTTCCAGGAGTGTAAGAAGGGTGGTGGTCGGAGAGAGCGCCTCAATAGAAAAGCCCTGCAAGTCGACTTGTGTGCGAATCGTGCTTGCATCGACGGGTGGGATGTTGGGGAACAAGTTTGGATCGTCTGCGGAAAATGAAAAGACGTGGATAGTGGACGGCGACTTGTAGACAGTCTTGAGCAGGACAGAATCGCGGGCACTATTATCTGGTAAATATACATGATATGCTTATCAGAGCACAAGGACTCACTTCGCAGGCCATGTTGGCTTTGACTTTATATGCCACAGCTCAGTCAGTTCGTTGACGTCTTCGAGAAGGACTGCGTCTTCATGCTGTTTGTCCCAATACTGCCTTGTACCAGGTGATGTAATGGCAGCATACAGATCCCACAGACCTACGCCAACGAATGTCGCTTCGGCTCTGTACACGACAAGTGTGGGATCGATAGAGTCCAGCTGTGTTATCGAAACGCCGCGTGCCTCGGTAGCTGCATAGACGAAGGTAAGCAAAAAAAAGCAAAATTCTTGTATGTCGACAGACTTACTCCTCTTCCACTTGGCTTCCGGTTCCTGCAGTAGTGATGAGAAATAGATATAATTCCGCCGTACCCGACTAAGGATGTTCTTCTCCGCAGCCACAGACCGTTCGGTTTGCGAACGGAAGAGCTCGGGGCGCAAGGGAGTCTTCGAACCGCTCGACAGGGTGCTCACTGCAGTGGCCGCAGAGGAAGCCGTACAGAAACTGGTATCTGCGGTGCTGGTCGCGTCCTGCTGCATCTGCTGAGACATGAAGTATGAAGATGGAGACCGATCCTCAATTGCCTCGATGGCCTGTGGTATGCCATTCAGCCGGAGTCCGCTGGAAGGACCGGAGCGCTCGATGACGACGCAGACTTTCAAAATAGAGTGATCGTCGATAAGTGGGCTATGGTTGACGCGTAGGAGGACATCGTCTCTGTCATCTGCGGTGTCCGAGGATGATTCAGGGCTCGTTCGGATGGCTCTCGCTGACCACGGAAGCTTAGCAACTTCCTCGGACGACGCCTTAGTGGACACCTGGATGTCCCAACCTCGAGCAGCAGGTATACTGAACTCGACGGTCCTAGTTAGTCGCCTGTGTTCGCGAATGGCGTGCAGCTCGTCGAGACTGGAGTTCTCTGCAACCCGGCTTTCGTGTTCGTCGTCCTCAGGAATGATGGCATAATCCAGGGTGAGGGCTTCCCGGTTTATGTCAAAGCGCAAGCGTTCAATGGAGACGCCGTTTCCGTAACCTGTCAAGACAGGCACACGAGAGCCACGCTTCATGACTGTCTTGAAGAGACCCAGGACCATTAAAGCTAGCTGTTGCGAGAAACCAGATGTCGAGCCGAGGTTCCATATTGCCCTGAGATCGTGCTGCCAGAAGCATGTGATACGCAGCCGCCCGGAGTTCAGCTTGCTCGGAAATTGTTCGTCATTCTGGGTAGATGGTGGGTTGGCGGACGGTAGGGATGGTATATGCTGGATACACCAGGAGAAGACTGATATATGTGCGTGAGTATCGTCGACGTAATCGCTCTCGAGGCGAGCTTACGTTTAACATTAGAGCGCACGTAGGGTGGGCTAGGTCTGAGATATGCCGGTTCATCAGGAGAACGTGGAAGAGACGTGGATATATCTATTACAGTAGTTGCATCATTAAAGGTTCGAGATATTGTGACGGCGTCCCTAGGGCTGAAACGGGGTCAGCTGCAGCTGCAAACGGGGGACAATGCTTACTTGGCGGGCCATCCAAGAGTAAATTTGGTCTTCGCTACGCGTGTGGTGGGGTCGAACATCTCGACTAGTGCAGCACTCTCCACTGCCGGATCCCACTCCTTCCGCAGCTCGGGGGTCGTAAGCACGGACTTCCACGCGTCCAGTGAGATGGGCTCGTCGCCGGTGGGGACATCGAGGATAACGCGGTACACGGTGTCCCCCGATTTCCTGGTCTTGCGGTGGATAACGACATCAGAAACGTCCGGGACGGAGGAACGGGCTTTGCCCTTCGAGAGGGTCGATGCGCTGTCACTTGCTACGGGGACACGTTTCCAGTCTTGAGAGGAGGCAGATGTAAGGAGATGTCTGAAATTGGATTGCGCATCATTGAGCGCGTTATACCATGACTGCCGCAGGCTAGAGACAGTCTGATCAGTATCGCCGGTTCGGATAGACAAAGCGAAAGCCACGCACGTCGTGCCGTCCGACATGAGCGTTCGGGATGGGCAGAAAGAACAAGAATCCCCAAAGAAATGAGGCGGCAGGCGCGTTGCACGAGTCGGACCCAGTGACGCCACTAGCCGCAGTCACGAGGGGCCTGACACGTAAATACCGTGCAAACAAAATCACGTTACCCCCTCCTGCCTTTTCGGGGGCGCTGCTCATTGCCTTCCGCTGTCATGAGTCAGGAAATCATTCTATTTTCTGTGCTTGAACGTTTGGACTGCTGGCCATGTCAGAGCAAGACTTAGGACGAGTGCTCAGCGTGCAGTCGCACGTCTCGTTTGGCTATGTTGGAGGAAAGGCTGCTGTCTTTCCGCTGCAGGTCCTAGGATTCGATGTCGACGTACGGCCTCACTTTCCTCTCGATCACAGTGCGACATCCATCTAAATCGTTCGCTGCAAGGTGGTCAATACCGTCAACTTCTCAAATCATTCCGGTACGCACAGTAAGCTTTTGATTGCACATGTAGATTAATGCCTCCGTAGGATATGGCCGTTTCGGCGGCACGCGAGCAAATGCAGCGGACCTGAGGTCCCTCTTCACTGCAATGGAGGAAAACGGATTTCTCCGACCGTCGCGACTTCTCACAGGTTTGTCGTCATCCTGACCCATGGCCATGTCAACTCAACGTCTCGCCTTGTCCAGGCTATATTCCAGGGGCGGAGGCCCTAACGGCGGTTGCAGAACTAGCTAAAAGACTCCATGAACAGAACCCAGAACTTATTTATCTCTTAGATCGTGAGTATATCACGTATCTTTAGATACTTTCCAAAATGCTAACCCTGGCCATGCTTTAAAGCCGTGATTGGAGACTCGGGCAAGATGTACGTCGCGCCCGATGTAGTCCCAATATACCGGTCCTTGCTGCCCTGGGCGACTGTGATTACTCCCAATTGGTTCGAAGTGGAGTAATAATATCCAAGCTAACAGCCATGCCCATCTCTAACCTGTTATCTAACCTACAGGATCCTTACGCATACGAAAATTACCGATCGCGCTTCACTGCAAAAGGCTCTAGAGACACTGCACGAAACGCACTCTGTCCCAAACGTCGTCATCAGCTCTATACCCCTCAAACCCTGGCTGTTCGACCTCCTGCCTCAGAATATCCGACCCCACGACACCGTGAAGGACGTCGAAGCATCCGGCTTCCTGCTATGTATCGCCTCATCTCGAGCTCAAAACCTCCCCAGCCCTTCCGTCGTCCACGCGGGCTGCGTACCCCTCATACCAGGATATTTCTCCGGCGTGGGTGACCTCTTCTCCGCATTCACCCTGGCGCACTTCAATCCTCCGACCCTGCCGTCTTCATCCGCGTCTTCCGTTAACGGCCGCATAGAAAATACCACCGGGCTCGCTGAAGCGGTTTCATTGGCGCTCACCAAGACCCACGCAATCCTCCAGCGGACCCATACACACTCGCTCTCGCTACCTCCAGACGAACGTCTTGGGACTGACGACGAGCGCGACGCCGAGGACCCGGAACGCCGTATACGGCGTATGCGGGGGCGCGAGCTGCGTTTGATCCAGTCGCAGGATATCATCCGGGGTGAGGGGCTGGTCGAGATGCGGACGCTGCAGGAGTGGGAGGATTTCTGGGTCCGGTAACATTCTGTCCAACACCAGAGCCTAGAATGGATATCTTGATCTTGCATACATAGACCCGATCTCGCTATACCATAAACACCTTCATCCTTCATCCACATCCGTCCGCACGATCCAGGGTACTGTATTATTCACAATTTTACAAGTCGTCTCGTACACCGGTACTGCATGATACAAGCTGTTCAGTTCTCCCCGCGGCCGAGCTTGTCCAGCGACCGCACGCCCTGCTCGTACCACTCCTCCCGCGTTATCCAAAACTCCTCGCGCCCCTTCATGATGTCGGCGAGCACGGCACCGCCCAGGAAGACCATGTGCTTCCGGCGCGGGGGGTCCTCGATGCGGATCTTGAATTTCTGCATGGTCCACACGCCATATATCAGCTCAGAAACCATACACGGAGACAGACACACTGGCTGGAAGGACGTACGTTCAGTCGGGTCGGGTCGCCATTCAGCACCCGCGTGAGATACAGCTGCTTCATCTCCCTCTCGAGGCGGCTGGGCAGCCCGGGGTACATGCTGGAGCCGCCGGACAGCACGATGTGCTTGTACAGCTCCGTGCGCACGTCAACGGCGGCGGACTGGATTGTCTGGAAGAGCATCTCCGCGACGCCGGGCTGCTCGATGTCGACCAGGTGCGGCTGGAACATGCATTCTGGCGCCTCGAAGCGCTCAGAGCCGACGCGGATCGTGCGGCCGTCGGGGAGCTGGGGGAGAGGCGTAAACTGGCGCCACACTCGTCAAACAGCGAATGAGTACATACGGTATAGTTCTCGACAAGGGTGGTGGTTTCTTCAGCTAGCCTTGTGTCCATGTCGAGGTCATAGCTGTAGCAGAGTATCAAACCGTGGTTAGGAAGCGTAGAGTCAGTTCACGACGTACCTGACGTAGCAGAGCTTCTCCTTCATCTCCCGGATCGTCTCGAAGTCGGCTGTTCGGTTGAAGGCATATCCCCGCATGAGCAGCAGCTTAATCAGGTAGCGCGTAACGTCACGTCCCGCAATATCGAGTCGTCCGGTGAGGTGGGGAAGGGCGAATCCGTCATACACAGGCACAATATGGGTGACACCGTCTCCAGAGTCCACAACAACGCCGGTCGTCAACCCTATTCATCGAGGAATACAGATGTTATGTGATCAGCGGACATCGCAGGCAGCGCTGAGCACACACCTTGCGCATACAGCGTCAACACCGCCTGAATCGCAACATACACGCCCTGGAAGCCGTACTCCTCAAACATGACCTGGCACATCTGCTGCCTGTTGTGCTTCGGGTTCATCGGCGGCTCCGTGAGGAGCACCTTCTTCCCCGCAGGATCGATGCGCAGCTTCTCGTAGAACGTGTAGTCCCACAAATGCCGCATGTCTTCCCAGTTACGGATGATACCATGTTCCATCGGCTGGGTCACTTGCAGGTAGTTGCGCAGCTCCGCCGCCTCGTCGCCCACCATGATGTCTTTGATCACAGCGTCGCCGACGCGCTCCTCCGCACGCAGGATCGGGCGACCGATGATAGAGGGAAACACTGTGTTCACATCCACCCGGTCAACGCCTCTCAAGGCCGAGATACATGTCGAGCACGGACGCACCAAATTCAGGAAAATTGGAGCCTGCATATCCGACTTTCACGAACTGCGCACGGAGGGGGGTCAACGCACCGCTCTCTCGCAGCTGGCGAAACGAAGCTCACCCCAGTTCCATTGTCTACTACGAGCGGAATGGATGGATCCATAGTAAGGTGACTCTTGCGAGTGAAATGAAGTGTAGAGAGAGGATACGGTGCTGCTGCAGTTGCCGTGACCTCCCATTACACGTGCTGTGCATCCGTGCGGTGGCCGGGGTCGCGCGTATCCCGACGCGTCGTATTCTGTGTCTACAGCTTACGCTCTCTTGCATAAAAAGTGTGCAACCAGACAATAATAATATGGTGAAGTATAGTACAGATGCATAAATACAACGAAAGAGCGAATATAATAAAAATAGTGGTGAAGTGAAGGCCCTGTGCGAATTAAACGATGTTAAACCTGCATCCCCACATCCGGATCTGCTCGCGCCTTCCCCGCAGCAACTCTCCGTCTTCTCATCGCAAACGACTCGCCGCCTTTCCACTTCGTCCTGTGCCATCTCACCAGCGCAAATCCCCCCACGATGATCAGAATCAGCCCAAAAAGCCCGCGAGCGTCTCGCCCACGATCGTGCCCTTGGGCTGGGCGAGCGAGGAGCCGTGCCGTGCCGACTGCGTGCTTGTAGAAGTAGGGAGAACAAAGAAGGGAAGGCTGCTCGTCGTCGGTGTCGGTGTTGGCGAAAGGGACGTCGCACTATCAAAGAGCGGTAAGCAGGCCCTCGACGCGTCAAGTATGTCCTCACCTGCTATTATCCGCGCTCACAGTGATCGAATCAATATCAAGCCTCGCGAGTACGCCGTCGTTCCTCGGCACATACGTCACCGCCAGCAGCATGTCTTCATCTGGGGGCAGGTCGACGGCAGACAAGCTCCCGACAGAGGTGTCGACGAGTGTCGTGATGGAGACGCCTGATGGCGCAGCGGTGAGTGTGACGTTCGCGGTGGCATTGGAGGATGGCGAGGTGCGCAGGATGAGCGAGGTACCGCGAAGAGGTAGGAAGAGCTGGGGAAGGATATTGTCGTCGGAAGTGCCCGGCCCAAAGGTCGATGTCACGGAGCCACTTGATGCACCTACGAGGGGGAGGAGTGTCCTGTTTTGCACGGATGATGAGATCAGTCAGAATTCAGTAGAGATGCATTGATCGTGCGGGGGTGATCGGCGGGCTGTACGTACCAACCACCATCGCAAGATGCGGGGTCGGAGGTGCCGTTGCACACGAACGGCGTCCAAGTGATACGCGGATCTGTGTTCTCGAATGTGATGACGACCTGCGCCTGCACAGTCGCGATGTACGACGCACGCGCTAGCGCAGCGAGCAGCAATCCGGCGAGAAAGCCCAAGCCTGAGGGCGGGGGAAGGGCCGGCATGCAAAGTAGGAGGCTTTGCGATGCGTCTGGGAGGGCTGATAAAGCCAAAGCATGGATGGAAACAGGAGAAGAGATGTCCGCTGGTCGTCATTGCGACCTGGGCCTTGACGCCCGTCGGAAGAGTTGAGCATGTGAGTTTACATATGTATGGATGTTGGCGGACTGATTGATCAAAGCTCATTGCAGGTGCGTTCTAGGAGATACATAGATAGGAGCTTGCTTAAAGAGGACATCGATGAGGGCCTGGATTTTGATAGCTGTTGGATGAGCGATACGGCTCAAGAGGAGTTACAAACTAGCTTGATCAATACTTGGGGATCGTCTGACCCTGTCTTCATAGACCTAACCCAAGTGTCGCATAATCTCCTTATGGCGTTATTACGAGAGCTATCTTGGTCGTTCTGTGCCCATTCCCATCGACCTGAATGTGATGAGGAAGCTTTTGCAGCCGTTCAAAGACCGACACGGAATGACGATGGAGGCGTACCGAAAGCGGTGAAGGGCGACACGCGATGTTCGCGTGCGTCTGCCTGCAGGTGCTTCAGACTGGGGCCCGTTGTTTGCAGCTTCACTTGGAACGTGACGTAGGCACGAAGCAAGTATCAGTGGCAACCCCAGTGACCACGGCCATTCCGCTTCTTTCGGAGGAGAAGGCGATGTTGACAAGGGATGGGTATAACGACAGATGGCCGGGATTTTACGTGTCCAGGTCGTGCTGAGTACGGCAGTCAGTGGAAGCGGCCACAAGGCCAGAACTGACCCACCTCGACACGAGTATGTCAAAGCCGAGCGTCAGCAACGTTAACATCCTCGAGAACGCGTAGAAGAGTACCTCATTCGCCACACGCACGAGAGATGCAATCTTCAAAAAAAACTGAATATGCATGAGTCAAGGCGACGTCGAGTGCAGACAGACCCTAGCTTACTGATATACTTAAATTCTCTGCTCGACTGTCGTTCGCAGCGGGAGACAGGGCGATGCTTGCCGGACTGCCGCGGTTCGGGAGAGCGTGACAGTGTGACTGGCGACTGCCGCGGCAGTTTTGGGCAAGAAGGAATTGGAGGGCGTCGGAGACGCTGCTTCACTTGCCCACCGACACGAAACCGCCATCAGCACGTACGAGGGCAAGAGCTTTGAGTCTCCCTCTCCGCGTCTGCGCACAACGCCTTTCTTTCCTTGTCCACATTCTTTTACCCCCACCGTCTTTTCTAAGTTCGCAAGTCATGTCGCAACACCACAAACTTCGAAACCGCAATCTTCACCGCCAGAACAAGGCCCCCACCCTTCCTCGCTCGCTTGACCCGCGCTTCAGCCCCACTGCCATCTTTTCGGACCCAAGTACTCCGACTCAGGTCCCGGCTGCTGTGAATCCGCCTGCCAGCAACCCCCCAGCTTCGCAGCCGGCCCCGCCTGTCAACACTCCTGCGAGCACGCCGGCTGCCCCTGTTAACAACCCGCAGCCGAGCAAACCGCCCGCGTCGACACCCCCAGCGCCGCCCGCGTCTCGTCAGTGAAATTACGCGTCTTCGTACCCAGTTCATTTTCTGACTCTGTTACAGAGACGCCTGCCACCCAGCCTGCGCCAGTTTCCACGCCGCCCAGCAGCTCTGCACCGGCCCCAGCTTCCACGCCTGCAAGCACGCCGGCGGGCGCCGCCCCCTGCATCGAGCTCTAACCCTGCTCCTGCGGCTGCGAACCCCACCACTCCCTCTGTGCGTCTCGCCTGTTCCCATCTAAATTTAGCCTCGCTGATTACTGGCCACGCCTTCAGGCCGCGAACCCCTCGACGCCAGCTGTACAGACGCAGACTTTCATTCAGACCGTTCGGGGTTCCAGCATTGGCCCTGGCGTCGGCTCACTCGCGTCCGCGTCTTCCAGTCCCAGCTCGACAGCCGCACCATCTGGAGGATCAAGTTCTGGTGCCATCGCCGGAGGTGTCATTGCTGGCCTCGTAGCAGTTGCTGGCATTGCTTTTGCTATCTACTACTTTGTGGTTCGTGATTTCACTACCTCATCGCGAAATCGCCCCGTGCTTATGTCCCGGTGCAGCACAAGTCGCGCAAGCGGGAGGAAGCAGCCTCTGAGGCCGTTTGGAACCCTGATGATGCCCGTCGCCAGTCCGTTATGCTCGGCGACGAGCCCTCGTTCCCTCCGCCCATGGCCCGCTCATTGACCATGAATCGTGGGGACAACAGCTCTCCGCGCCCTCCGACCATGATCGAGCGGAAGCTGAACAACCAGGCCTCGATGCTCGCTCGCCAGAACACCTACGGAGGACAGTACAACAACATGGACAACGGTTACGGGAACGATTATGGAGCGATGGGACACAGTAGCTTCCAGTCATTCGCCCCTGGTGAATACATCACCTCGCCGACTATGGCCTCGCCCCCGATTACGGCTACGTCTGCGAACCCATTCATGTCTCCCTACGCTCAGGACGTCCTGCCTTCTCCCACTTTCGACCAGGTTAGCTACCCGCAGGCCGCGATCACGCGCCAGCCTTCCGGACAGTATGTCACGCGCCAGCCCTCCATGAACGGTCCCTCCCTCTTCAGCCCGGTCACTCCCGCTACCTTGGACCTCCCCGAAGACGACCCGCACTACGTCGACCTTAGCCGCTCCAGCGTTTCCCCGTACCAGGCCGCGCAGTACGCCGAAATCTCGCGCAAGCTTGGTGCCCCGCCCCCTGCTCCGCTTGTGCTTGGTGCCGTCCCCGAGGAGCAGCAGCAGTTGCNGCCCCCTCCCTCCGCGCTGACCACCGCTTCGTATGCACCTGATGCTGGTCTGAACTCGCACCTGTCGATGCCTCCCGCCCCGGAGAACGCAAACCCCGAGTCGCCGTTCGCCGACCCCGGCATGTACGATAGCACCCACCCGGTCCCGAGCCGCAAGGAATATACTCCCCACGTTAACAGCATGGCCAGCGCAAACGGAAACATTCACGCACGCACGAAGAGCAACCCCGGAGACCCCGTCACGGACGCCGACATGGAAGACGACGCGCAGGAGCTTGAGTTCCCCGAGCCGCCTGCCATGGCAGATCTTACCCACCAGCGCGTCGACTCGACTCCGCCGCAGCTCCCTGAGATCGTGGTCCAGCAGCGCGCGTTCTCCCCCGTCTCGTACGACTTCCCGATCCCGCATAGCGTCAGCGCCACGCCGTCGTCGTTCAGCACCGAGTTCGGCGGGGACGTGCATGGGAGCAGCAACATGAGCCAGAGTAGGAGCCCGCTTGCCATGCACTCGCCTATGCAGGGTGAGGCCGCGGAGAGCACAAAGCAGCAGCAGCAGCAGAGGCCTAATCCGGGTGTGAGGTCGCAGGAGAGGAGGCCGATGTCGACTGCCACGACGTACACTGTCTACGACGACGAAGATGCGTACGGTGGGATCTGAGCCCGCTCCCGGTGACGTGCAGTATATTTATCCACGCCGTCCCGGTTGACGCTGTGGGAAGAAATCAACACCAATCTCAACATTCCGTGTATTTGACTCCCTCTCATCTCCTCTCATCTCGCCTCTCTTCTCTTTGTTCCGTCGTCCGTTGTCCGTCATAACATAATTGTTATAGTCGCGCGGCCTTCGTGTATTCCACCCGTCCCATTCGAAGTTGCCTCTTGTGTCTTGTTCCTCCCCAGCCCCGTTGTCCATTATCTGCTCGGTTACTGTTATTGTTACAGGTTCCAGTCCTAGACTTTACTTTGTTTCTGTCCGTGCAGGTCACCCGGCGGAGGGTGCCTGGTGGACGGAGCTGGCTTGCATGCGCNCTCCCCTCNCTTCNCCCTTCCCNTTCCCGTTCTGCATTAGTACGCTTGCCTCCCTTCCTTGCGATCGTCTTGACTGACCGTCCGTCCTTCGTCCTTCTTCCTTCCCAAAAGCTTTTGATACGGTGCTGGCCCCCGCCTTCACCACCTGTGCGCTAACGAGCCACATCGCGTTGATACCCACCACCCAACTCCCCGGTGCTGCGTTGTCCTTCCGCCTTTGCCCCTGCCTTTGCCTAACCTTGCCTTTCGTACCCTTCTTCTTCTAATAACGCTGCGTCGTTGTTTGTTCCTCTTCGTTTTTTGACTACTTTTGTTATTATCTCATAAATTGTTCTCAACCGTACACCGTACTTAGCTTGATCAGTACTCAGTACATGGCCTGACGTATCTTTTGATGATTCTGGTTCTCAACTGGAGAAATTGTGTTTGTGGGAGTAGTAGTGCTTTTTTGGTATCATTTGGGCTACTACTGTATGAACATATGTGTTCTTCTCAGATTTGGGCGGTGTGATGTATGTGCGTGAGCCAGCAAGCTTCGCAAGGTGCACTATGAACGCGAAAGCAGTCGTGAACTCAAGGGAGTTGCAAGGGACTCCGGAGCAAGTGAACTTGACTTGGTACTTTGTACGACGGGCCGTGCCGGCCCGCCAGCATCGCGCGTTGGAGTTGGACGAGTTAGCGCCCATAAGCTTGACTTGCTGCTCCTTCACGACACGGACGCGCATAGCGCGAGCTGCTCAGTACAACCGATCACCACAATCTCTGAAGCATAAAACTTGACCTTTAAGCGGTCTCAGGATATAAAACACGCAGGATGCTCGGCCAGGTTCTCCTTGTCATCGCGATGGTGGCGATATTCCACGGTGCGTTCTCAGCATTCCATCCGGATTGCAGCGTGGCAGGTTCTAAACTATGCATGCGTGTCTCAGCTGCATTCTCGACCTACGAACGTACGTGTTTCTGTATTCTGTATTCTGGCATTTTGTGCAATGTGCTCACTGCGACTGGACTGGACGCGTATGCCGCATGCAGATCTTTCGCATTTGAAAGCGCTCGGACGACCGGAAGGCGCGCCTCCATTCGACGTGCGTGCTCAACCTCGTCTCCGTTCCCAATTTGACTTGACCTGACACTGCTCTTAACGACAGATATACCTCGAGGCGTTCCTCGGGCTCGCACTCGGAATCGTCGGCGCGTGTCTGAAAGCGCCCGCACCGAAGGAG
The DNA here is from genome assembly GCA_004679275.1 of Dentipellis fragilis. NCBI lineage: Eukaryota > Fungi > Basidiomycota > Agaricomycetes > Russulales > Hericiaceae > Dentipellis > Dentipellis fragilis. Next base: position 17,906 of record SEOQ01000319.1, read on the forward strand.
ATCACCTGGGCGAGCGAGATGAAGAAGATGTGCGTATGCTATCCTTTATTTCCTGACTGACTTGGCTCGGAAGGGAGTTTGGCTGACGGAGCGAACACCCGGGAATAGGACGATCGATGATATGGATTCGAGGATGGGGTTCGCGAGTTTTGTGAATCGGGGGAATGTGCTTGGGAAGGAGCCCGAGCCGGTGGAGGCGGAGGGGAAATCATGAAGGGCGCGAGGGACGGGGATGCCCGACAGTCGATGGTGCTGGTGAGTCCTGTCGTTTATGCGCTGCAAGTGGTACCGTATCGTGATCTAATTTCCTGTAGGATTTGGACCGGCTTGTGAACCAGGATTTTTGTTTGTGTGTTAGATGTTTTGACTATGGCATGGCTGCTTGAATTCCGAGGCCGTCTGGGCGGATTCCGTGTCCCAATTGAAGTCTGAAGCCATGCTTCTGAATTTCCGCCCTTTCATCGTGCGCGTACGTTCAAAGAACAGGTCAATATACTGAGGGCAGCCCACGGTCAAGCAACCACTCGTAAAAGGAAAATTCCAAGAGGCATGATATTCGTTGAATTGAACTCGAAATACATCGTAAAGGGATTCACATATTCGTACAGATACTCCATAAAACCCATTGACAGCAACAGACAACCTTCACCCCAATAGATACCTCGCACAAAAAATAGGAATAATTAAGGCTATGCCTTTCTGCTACGGCGCCTACACGGGCCAGGCTTGAGAGCGGACAGTCTTAATCCAAGCGGCGTTGCCGTCCGGGTACTGAAATTTCGTCAGCAAGAGGATATAGGATGGAATTATATCAAGCTTACCTCCCAGGTCATCACACCACCACCTACGAAAAGGCCATCAGGTTAGTGACGAACGTCAATTTGGTGACAAAATGCACGTACTCCAACCCTTGGCCTTGGCCTGCGACAAGCACCCAGCAAGGGTGCTGGGGGCTATATGAGCCGGTGTCGGCATCGCCCGACGCAGCTGCGGGCTTTCCAATGACAAGCTTGTTCAGGGAAACGCCGTTGGCCGCGATTTGGAAGAGCGCGGAGTTGGGGTATTGGCCGTTCGACGTGGTGAGCAGGGAGTTGCAGTCCGTATACTCGTCTTTGCCCTCTGAGAGAGGAAACAACATCGATCAATATCGGCTCGAGATTGGTAGAAATAGAATGTGGAACTCACGGTTGTAAAACTGGATATTGTACTGTGAAGATTTCGATTTAGCGGACCGATTCATAGACTTGTGAATCACATACCCAATCGATGAGGCTGCCGACACTCTTGTCAATGGCCAAGTATCCTCCGCCGCTCCACACGTTCGGCTCGAACCTATCGCACTCAGGGGATCAATAACGCGCTGGAAATTCAGTCGTGTTATGAAACATACCAAGGTGCAACCGCTGTGAAATTTAAGCGTTAATACAGATCCGGAAATGAAGCACCGATACCACTCACGGGCATGTGTGATAATGTACTGTCCTTGGGGCAGCTGAGCGCGAAGTTGCTTCGTGAAAGAGATTAACCATGGTTCCGCCGTACCACCACTACCATCGAAAGCGCCGAAGTCCTNTAACAGTCTGAGCGTGAATAGCACGATCCAAAACGAGTGACCACCGCTAACCTCGTAGTCTACATCTATTCCGTCCAGACCGTATTTCTTCACCCAGGCCGCCATCGTGTTGGCGGTGGCGACAGGGTCAGCACCTTCAGAAGTGGGAATGTCGGTCGAGCCAAAGGCAGAGACCATAAGCTTGATCCCGGCAGCGGCATACTGGGACTTGATGGACGACCGATCGGAGGCGGAAATCAGTGTCCACTCGACGGCTTGATCTGCAGGTCCTGAAAGGAGGAGGAAAGACAGCAAACTACGGGAGAGAATGTCAGTAGGCAGAAACAGCAGAAACAAATAGCGCGAGATTTACTAGGTATTAAAACCCTGGTGACGGAGGAAGTTAGTCGGAATACATGGGCTGCAGATGTTCCAATCCTACCTTGATCGCAGACGCGTCCGGAGGTCCGTTCTCGCCAGAGTTCCACCGGTCGGTATAGGCAACGAAGTGAGGCGGGGCCGGAGTCGCACTGGCCTTGCGAATGGCAAGATCCTCGGTCACAGGCACAGACGCGACGTTGCCCACCAAGTGAGAGACGATGGTCACGGCGGTAACGAGGCGCGCGAAGGTGGACTTGAAGGAAACCATGTTGGCTCGAGCGGTGTGATTTCTTGCCGACTTGTTGTGAGCAGCGTGGAAGCCTGGACATTGCTTCACAACCCCCCCCCTCTTTATACCAGCCGGCTTTTCCTAGAAGGTGTCTGGCAGTTGCAAGAGTCAGCACGAGGCAGGAACCGACGAATGAAAGCCATGCGATACCACCAGGTCACGAAAGAGGCTGCCAAGATTTTTGCAGGCCAGGTGGACATGTTTTCCTCCCGACGGTACACACCCGACCCATTTGTTTTCGCGTGGCCAGGGCCATGAAACGTGGACCGCATGCAGCATCCGACCGTGAATTTCGATATCTCTATTGTGACGCTGTGGTACCGGAAGGTATACAGCATGGCACGGAAGACACCCAAGCCCGACGTACCGATGTGCCGACGAGAATAACTGCGAGATAGTGATAAGTACGGCGTACAGAGGCGGGCAGGTCCGGCATGCATGTGGACTCCAGGTGCTTACTAGCCAATGTCGACCCCACGATCTGCAAGTATGGGAGAGACGTCGATTTATGGACGGACGTAGAGTCGCGTCCTGCCAGACGATGCGTGCCTTGGTCTTCGGTCTTCGCTGTAGGCAGGAGACATGCTGGTAGATCCACAAGAGATACGGCACGAAGGGATGCATGCAGACAATATTCGCGTATCTTGTAATCAAGATTCAACGGTGCATGAATCTTATGGTCAATCTAGAAGGCCGCACATCAAGTATGGATGTCTCTGAGGGACCAGGAGACAGAGCGTGATAACATTATACCTTGATAGAATGCCAGCTCGATGCTCATGGCAGGAATGAAGCCAAGTTGGAGGCATTCACCTATCAGTCAATCGCTAGCGGGACAATGTGGTAGTTTCAGCGAAGCGCATGCTACCAGCACCAGGTGATAGCGGTCCAGTGATGATGTATACAGCCTCCGAGGTCTCCTTCCCCCTGAGGTCCCCAGATTCCGACTTTTGAGCCGATGTGCTAGCATGCAGCTGCATGTGGGACGTGGCATGGTTCCATCGAGCTTCTAACACCTGTTAGCGTACCACGCCATGCGCATGCACAAAATCTGTCGGGGAGAAGGTCAGTCGCTATCGGTGTGATAGTAGATGGTATATCGCGCGTGAGATGAGATGAGTACTTTGACTTCAGTATTTGAAGCTTGACTAGCTTGACCGGCAACCGCTATTACACTAAACAGATCTAGAGTTGAATGTAACCTAGTATAGGGCAATACGGTGGCGATGCGGTCTATTTTGCGGCTGTCATCATTACAAAATGACACAGGCACGAAAAATAGCGATATGTTTATGCATTGGATTTCCTTCGACTCGGGATCGAACCAACGGCCTTGAGATAACAATGTTTTTCCATTACAGTCTCACGCTCTTCCAGCTGGGCTATCGAAGGTATCTAGGTGATGGATTATCATACTCACAGATACTCTGGCACGAGTCTGAATTGATCACTGTATGCAAGAAGGCGCGATGGAAAACGTTCAACGTTCAACGTTCAATGCGTAATAGGTACAAGGTGGACATTTAGAACGCCCTAAGTCTAGCTGACTGGCTTCAATTTAGACGGACAAGGAGGGTGAACATACCGTACTAATCGGTGGAAGACAGTTCCCGTGCGGCAGTACACACCTAGAGAAAATACCTATGAGTGTGCTTCACAAAATCCATGCGGCTCGAACAAGCCCAGATAGCCTCCCATATCTAACCCATGACGATACAGATCATAACAGTGTGTAAAATATAACTGATATTCCATGTGTATATAGTTCAAGAAATCTTCTGCAAACAATCAACAAGGATCTTTCTATTGCCGCGAGTACGTGGGAATTCGATTGCATGTGTTAAGAATTCTCGAGCTCTAGCCGTATTGGACGAATGTGTGCCACAAAGTACGTTCCCTATCAAGACAACTATCGCGTCAAATAAGGAGGGGGGTATCATGTCGAGTGCGGGATTCGGATATTTGAACTTGTCCAGTAATTCAACAAGGCATAGGTGAGTACATTCAGATTGCTGGTACTTGACCCAGTCCGATGTTATGACATTGAATGTCTTAACGTATGCCGCTTGCGCTTCCCGCGTGCTCGGCCGTATAGCCTGGACGGCTGACACTAACAGTAGGATGCCATAGATCATTCCCCCATCGCGAAGGTCCTGCAATAATGCATATTGGGTTGCAATCCATATTCTAGGGCCACGTTCTGAGTCGAACAATGCTGATGCATAAAGAGCTGAAGAGAGGTTCACCAGGGAGGTTGGATATGCATTTCTGATTAGCCCCCGTAGATGGGTTGCCCACTCGTACACCAATACGGCTAGTGCTTTCGATGACAGGATATGTGTCAAGAACAAGCCCCGTTGTTGGCCATACGGATAACAGGGATCCGAGACAGCACCGGGAATGTACCAGATTAAGTCTTGCGTCAAGCTTGCAACCGTTTTTGAAAGCCCGGGAACACCTCCGTCGGCCGGTGCAGCGGGGAATCCCATGTGTTTCTTTGGGATAACTATGGCTCTAAGTTCCTCCTCTATCTCCTCTTTCAAGTGCCTGGCGGTATAAGGAGACTGGAATGGGCCCCAGGGCAGATACTCATAGTGTCGCCGCATTGCCTCAACGTTCTTCAGCAGATCGGCGGCTGTCCATAAAGCATCCATGTCGTCAATGAAATGCTCCCGCAACGGCGTGTCAGGATGCTCAGCATGAGTCATCTCATCAAGTATCTTCAAAGCATCGTTTGCTTGTCTCCGGACATCATCGTGTGTCAATATCAAGCTGACTGTGATAATGCTCAGACAGACGCGAGATGCCACAGATGTTCCACCGAGGTCTGAAAAAGAGCTGTTGGACATATCGACGGATGCGAGGTATACCAGAGACCGCGTCACTGTTGGGCTCCGCAGCAAGAAGCCCCAATGGCCTGCCGCCAGATTTCCCCACTTGTTTCCTCCAGCAAACATCAAGGATAAGACAGCATTGATACCGGCGCGTGCTCGCCGCTGTCTTGTTGCTTCGCCCAAAGTGCTCTGATCAACACAGCTCTGCAAAAATTGGCCAATGCGACCAGCAAGATCATCGAGGGGATGCATGACAAGTCCCCGTGGTATTCCAGTGATATGGAGATGTTCTTGCATGCGCACTGCGCGATTCCAGATACGCCGACCATGCACCGAGTTGACTGACGCAGGGATGCTGTCCAAAAAGAGCTCGAAGTCGGTGCCGTCCATTGGGCTTGTGATAAACCAACGCAATGCCCGCGCGTCGCGCTTTGCACGACCAGACGAAACTGCCATGGCCTGTTGTGTTCGGCCGTCAAACATATTTGCGCTGGGCCAGGTGCCTCCTTCGCGACCGTATCTCCTGCGGAGTCTCTGCAAGAACCACCAGAGTGTATTGGACAGCGGTGTCTGGAATGGAGACTGTGCATTCAGAAGAGGGAGACTGGTACTTCCAAGGTACGAGAGGACGGTGAAAAGGATCAATGCGGACGCGATGGAGGCGACAATTGTATCAAGACTGAATAAGAAATCGACGAGGCCGATGAAGAACAAGAAGAGCGCCATGTGAATGAGGCCCGGAATCGTTTCAACGACGATATTGAGGTTCCATTTGGCTGTTCCTTCGTAGAGATATTGTCTGATGCGGGAGCACTCGATAGGATTGTCAAGTTTCTGGAACACCTGCATCCGGTAACCAGCCCACTGTTGAATGATAGTGGCTGCGAGTACGGCCGACAAGCTCAAAATGAGGCTCAAGAACCATAGCGTGTTGACTCTTCGATCGGAAGGGGCTGCATGAAAAGGAGGGATATGATCTGGGAGGTGACATTGACATGCGAGCCATTGGGTCCAATTTGCTGGGAAATCTGTCCTAGAAGAAAGACCGTTTGCCTGAGAAGGGCAGCTGAGGTTTCCGCTGGGTCTTCTTTCAAGTTCTGGAAGCTTTCGACTAGGAAAGCGGTCAACGCTGCTGAATAAAGACCTGCCTATACCGAATTGAGCATCCAACTCGACAACCGCATCCGAAAGATACACGTACGAATATGATGACTCCGTTCATGTCATCTTTCCACGCAGCACTGACGGCTTTGTCGCACCTTTCCGCGAGCTTGACATAGTTTGACCATAGTTGTCCAGCCTGCTCACTGTATTCGAGGTCTTCTCGTAATGCTCTCGCATGATCGATAACGTCCCCTGCAGCCCACTTCATGACGTGTCGCCAAAAAGGATAGTAAACTTACCTTTGAGTTCATCGCCAGACTCTGTGGATCCGGATGCACTGGATGCAGGCTTTTCGGATGTCTCCATGATGTTGAGCCTCAACTGCCGTCGTTTGGATGTCTCGGAGAAGAGGGTAAGCGCGCTGTCTTCTGACCCGCTATGGTTGACATTTTTTAGAGACTTGGGAATTGAACGTGAACGTCGGCGCTCCGAGTTGATTGTTCGACGTTCTTGTCAAGATAGGATTCCCCGAAAATATTGCGGTTCCCACATGGACGCGCTGAGATTTAGCGCCCGTCGGTACACGGTTTTTGGAGTTCTCAGAATCCTAGTCAATGAGTTGGGACGTTTTATATCGCGAGATAAATAGAAGGTATTGGTCCATATATTGGTGCATCCAAGAGATACAAACACAACAACAGCGTACAGATTACACACAGAAAATCAAACGTATTCAATCTTCCTCATCGCGATCCTGCGTGGGGCCAGCGCCCTCTTCCTCATGCTCATGTTCGTGCTCTCCGCTCTCCTCGCCTTCGTCGCTGCCTTCGTCGCTGCCTTCGTCCTCTTCGTCGCTATCTTCCTCATCGCTCTCACTTTCATTAAACGTAAGAGAAATGTACTCATCCCCCAGCTGCGCCTTGTCGGCAGTCAGCGCAGACGGCTGAGGATGAGAGCTGGAATCATCAGTGCCCGAGACAATACCAACAGAGCCAGAATCGGGAGCCTTCGGCGCCTCAGCAGGAGCGGCAGTTGACGAGGGGGCCACAGCTTGACGCTTGCGGTTAGCACGGATGACGTGAGGAAGCTTGCAGCCCTTGGTGAGGCACTCTCCGCGCTCCGCGAAGTCCGGGCACTCGCGGACGTGCTGGTGCTCGCAGTCGAGGCCCTTGTCGCAGTAGCCGAGCACGGCGAAGTCACGGCACACGCCCTCGCGCGGGCCCACGCGCACATGCGGAAATGGGCACCGCTCACGCGTGCAGCGCCCGTTGTTGGCAAAGTGCACACAAAGGGGCGTGCGGTTCGGCGTTGGGTCGTGCGAGAGCGGGCAGGTTTCGGCGGTGTGTGGACAAGTCCCTTGCAAGAAGGGCCAGCAGATTGCGATCTTGCTGGGGTCGTGTTGGTAGAGACATGTCAGGCCACGGTTGCAGGCGCCTAGGTAACAAGAAAAGGGACGATGAACGAGAACCGGGTGCGGGGTCTTTAGGATGTGAATGCTTATACGAGATTGACCACGCACCTGTAGTTGTGAACCTGGGGCAAGGCTTCTCGACGTATTTCTTCGACGAGACCCGGCGAGATCTGAGTGTGGAGTTGAAATTCAGCTGACGAAGACTGGAAGAGCAGACGGACTGGTAGGGCCTTCGACCGTTAGCAAGGGTCATGTTACGATTCATGGCATGTCTTGATGGAGGCTTTGGCTTGTAAGTTCGGTTGCTCTTGATGAGATGACCAGCTTTAGTGCGGACATATTCAGGCGGTGGTCGGGTTCTTGACGGAGGTTTCGCATGTGGGGCTGGCGTGGGCTTGGGCACTGGCCAGAAAACAAAGTTAGCCTCACTGTCTCAGTGTCTACGATAGTAGAGATGGTCGACTCACAATCTTTTCGGACTAGAGAGCGACGAGATGACTCGAACGCAACACCACCAATGATGATATCGCGCGGCTGAGATGGGGCGGCAGCTTGGACGGGACCTACTGGTGGGGTCGAGCTTTTCGAAGGCGGAGCAGCCACGCTTTGCAGTCCTGGGCGGACATACTTATTGGACGAAGGGGGCTTGTACGAAGAGTTCACATAAGAACGACTTGCGTTGTTCTTGGAGACGGGGCGTTGAGGTTCGGATTTGTATCGATTGATCGCACCTTCGCTAGATGAGAAACAAGGCATCAAGCACGAAAAGAACATGCAACTCACCGGTAAGCCGGGCGATTTCGAGCTTGAGAGCAGCGTCGGATGTTGAGGCCATGGGGGGAGGAAGGAAAAGCAGATTGGGCTCAATGCAACGGGGGAACGTAGTCTCATCTGTCGGCTGACTAAGGTGCTGAGATAGCCACACAGACAACAACAAGACTCCAATGAACAAGCTCACTTCCCCCCAGGGCCTTGGAACACCCAGGCTGGTCATCAGCAGACTAACTTTATGTCTGTACAGTATACCCTTCCTGCTCTCTTTCAATGGCGTGATATTTGTGGCGCTTGGCTGGCCGTATTTTATGCATCAAAACTCCAAGTCTCCTTCATACAAACGGATTCTGAGACCGTTCAAGTTGTCCCTTTGGTAATGTATCGGAAACAGTATCAGTATGACCCATCCCCTTTCCCCCAAGCATTACACATCTAGTTTCCCGAAAATGAACTGGCATTATCAGGTCATTTTCGAAATTTTCTGTCCGCGAGGAAGATTATATATCATCACCTGTAGACTTCAGGTTCGTTCTAGTCACGTCCTCATCTTACAGTAACACTTCCGGGTGCTGGGCTATCAAGCGTATGCGTATACCTTCTTGTGTTATTTCGACGAACTGCTGATGGGGCATGTAGCACATACGATCGTCGTCGCACGGAAAGAAACCAGATCCTGGGTCCATGACTTCTTGTGCGTCATCTTCCTGCACTCGAGGACGCGGATAACGCAAGAGGGCTCCACGCTTTCTTGGATTATCTATGCCTATATTTTGTGGCTGAACCGGCTTCCGAACTCCTAAGGCGGACGGGAACCGCGTAACTGTCGATAGCGTCGGCGTTGATCAGTCGGCTGCGCGAGGTCCTGGAGCCGGGTATGGCCTGGACGGCCGTGCGCGCGCAGAGGCCGCCAAGAATACGCGTGCGACCATATATGTAGGGTGCACGTACGGCCTCCCCTAGCTATGACGGTGCGGCCCATGAGGGACAAACTTCATGCGAGTCGTTGAATATGCCTTTGAGACGATGGACGAAGAGACCCAAGCGCTCGTTGTACGGCTGAACGATGATGAATTATTGAGAGAAATATGTAAACATACTCTCGTCTTATTAACGTATCTGCGACCATGGCCGCCGCTGCAAATGAGATGCGATATGTTTTTCGTCTTAAAGATTATATCAGTCAGAGATGAGCGTCGAGGTCCAATAAAACATCCCAAGCTCCGCGCACCGAACCCCACTACACCAGTCCTCGAGTCCCCGCACTCAGACCGCCGGCTTGCGCACCCAAAACAGATAATTGCACTCCGCGCCCCACGATCCTGCAACGCGAGGTGCGAGCACCCACTCCCCACGCCACGGGACATACACCATCCCGCGCACCTCTGCCTCCCTGCGCGCCGGCTGTCCACCAAATGTGCGCGAGATCCACGGTTGGCCACCCGCCTCCGTGGTGCCATGCCGCGCAAAGAAGTCGACGAGCTCGCCGGGGTTCACGAACTTGGAGTATGTGTGCGTGCCGGGCGCGACGAGGCGCAGCGCGTCCTCAGCAGCAAAAATGGTGAGGAGGTACGCGAGGGGCGTGCGCGCGATGGTCGAGAGGAACAGGTGTCCGCCCGGCTGCATGCAGACAAGCGTCAGCCACNACACAAAGATACAAGCAGGAGAGTACGATCACGCACTTTAACAAGCTCAGCACACGACGCAAGGAAGGCAGCGGGGTTGTTGACATGTTCGATCACCTCCATCGAGCACACAACATCGAAACGGCGCGGCTCGCGCACAAGCTCCTCCGCAGATGCGTGGCGGTACGCGAGCCGCCCAGCGGCCGGCGCGAGGAGCCGGTCCTGCGCGGCGTGGAGGGACGCGATCGCGATGTTGGACGCAGACGCGTCGACGCCGAGCGTGCGTGCGCCCATGCGCGCCAGGCTCTGCTCCGCGCGTCAGCGCGCGGTCTACTGACATTTCGTTGGACAGGTTGCACGCACCTCGGACAGGATGCCCCCGCCGCACCCGACGTCCAGCACGTCCAGCCCCTGCAGCGCCAGCGCGTCGCCCCGCGTCTGCGTCTCCCCATGGTCGTCGAGCGCAGCCTCGAGCACCTTATCGCGCACGAACTGCGCACGCGTCGG
>SEOQ01000032.1:0-75771 GCA_004679275.1 Dentipellis fragilis
GGCTGCGGGAGCGGTGGGAGGGTCCGTTGGTATTGAAGGGCGTGCAAAGTGTGGGCGACGCGGAACGTGCGATCGACATGGGCGCGGATGGAATTGTGGTATCGAACCATGGTGCACACTGTTCTCCTGACGCGTGGGTCTCAAATTCTGACGTTTCGCAGGCGGGAGGCAAATCGACGGCGCGATTGGCTCCTTCCTCGCGCTGGAGCTGATCATGCGCTCACAGCGGGTGCGGGAGGCCCAGGTGGCGGGAAAATTCACTGTATTCTTCGACTCGGGTGTGCGCAGTGGGAGCGATGTGCTCAAGGCGGTCGCGATGGGAGCGCAAGGCGTATTTGGTGCGTTTGTTCGTCTGTGGTCTCGATCTCGCGGAGCTCATGGGGCATCATGTTCGTCTTCAGTTGCGCGTCCAATAATGTATGGATTGTCAATCAATGGCGAACAGGGGGTGGAGGAGGTCTTGCGGGGTCTCCTTGCGGACACGGAGATCACTCTCGGGCTGAGTGGGTACAAGAATCTGGACGAGATTTGGGGGAAGAGGGAGGAGTTCATGATCAAGGTTTAATAATATCGGAATGGCCTGGCGCGTGCGTAGCATCCGAGACATTGGCAGACTCAAAACGTTACATACCAGGTGAGTCCCGCGTCTTCTGATGCGCAATGATCTGCGGTCGGCATAGCGCGACATCGACGCTGTGGACTGCTGCGTATTCAGCTTTGCTCTCGAGCGTCCACAAGTCATGAACCTCCGTCCACATTTGTCATGGCCACTTGTGCCTTCGGCATTATCCTTATCAAGATCACTTTCTAGATACAGGAGACTCCGGGAACGTGCCTGCGGTCGCACGGCTTTCAGCCTGGGAATAACGACAGCGTGGAAGTGCTTTCCTCGCATCTGATACCGCGGTGCAACAAGTCTTCTCGCTTTGTGACGCGTCGCACGAAGACGATCTTCCATTCCGACCTGCGAAAGCTCAATTTTTGATAACGTACACGTGGACAAACAATAAAGAATATTCAGGGCGAGTTGCTTTTTGTTCTCGGATCGCGGGCTTTGACTGACGCGCCACAGTGCTATTGTGTTGTACTAGGCAACTGACCTCGTGACACACACGCCTTTGTAGACCATAAATTCCGCGCAACATCGTCTTCTCCCCCTACCTTTCTATCGTCTGCCCACCTCTGACGGGCACTTCGCCAAGTTCTCTGACTTTCCTTCACCAGATTCGCGCTTCACAATCTCTCTCTCTATCTTCGCAGCATCAGACACACAGATGTCGAATTCAACTATCACCGGTGGCCCACGTCCAGTTTACTTCTTGATGAACCCCACGTCTGCGCAAAACCGCAAGCGCGTGGCGAGGAGTCCAAAGATCACCCACGCAGACAAGTCGGGTAGGGTGCGGTCAGTGCAGAAGCCAGAACGACGAAAGAAGGAACTGCCGGCCAATATGACACATTGCAACCTCGAGGCCGAAGCAGAGGAATCCAGAAATCTAGACCCAAAGGTTTGTCGAATACAGGCTCTCCTGAGACCAAAATACTGAAGTCGTATACTTAGAAGGAACATGAGGACTACGTTCCGCAGGTTAGCGAACGCACTCTCCAGTGGGTCCGGTCGCAACGCCACACGAACGTCAACATAGAGTACGAGGAACATCTTGCGGTGTTTCGTAAGCGTCGAGCGATGCGACGCGCAGCTATGGGCCAAACAGCGGTTCCAGGCAACGCGGGAGTTCAGCCACTGGCCGAACACAGATGGGTCGCCTGAGCCTCCGGGAGAGGCGCCCATCAGAGCAAGAACAATGTTCGTCATGTACGTGTGAGGAGGGTCACTTGTAAGTTAGTACTGCTGGTACTACTGGAGAGTCGTCGGTAGTAGTAGGAAATATAATATCGTTGACGGAGGATGTCCAGGATAGGTATCTCTTGTTCTCGATATGCGGTACGTCCAGAACCCGTGCTCATTTGCTGCAGTGACGCCTTGTCCCACGATAAGTAATCGACTGATGGGACACAAGGGCCTCTTCTATCTTAAAGGCAGTCTCCTGGATTGCCTTCGTCTCAATCACTTTGTCTACTTCACTGATCAATTTTTCTAAGGTAGTCCCACATAGGTCGCAATAGCTTTCGCCATGTCCAGTGCACTTTCCCATGAGTTAGAGTGGCAGGTCTCAAGCGATTCCTTGGCAAGCTCACTGTCGCTGCCATCTGGACGGCCCTCCAAGCGACAAAGGGTGGCCGGAGATCCAGCTCCGACTCAATGGATGGAGGGTATGGCTAGTCCAGAGATTGACATGCTAGTCGTAAGTTCGACGATTGCAGGGCAGCTCATGCGAGATGTTAAGTAATACCTATAGGATAATAGTGACTTCTTGCCAACACCGCCGGTATCCCAAGACGCTAACTTGTTGTCGTTCGGAACCAACACGTTGAACGGAGCAGCGAAAGCCAACATTGTGTTTGCACCACAATCTAATCCATCACAGGCCGACACGGGGCTCGGAAGGCAAAGCACTTCCATGGCAGCACATGCCATGGCCTATGACCCAGCTCGAGTCACCACGCGTAGTGCTAGCTGGCCTCCGGAAGCCAAAATCCCAGCGTTCACGTTCAGCGCTCAAGATGGTGCGCATGGATCACAATCATCGCTTGCATTTGGCCAGCAGATTACCTCCGTGCACGGATCGCAAGGCAACGCATACGCTGACGGGCCAGACTTTGACGTGTATGTCGCAGAGTAACGCATTCGGTTTCGGTAGTACCACTACCACTAGTCACGTGTATAACCATGTATGATACTTCCCGGGGGTGGCAGAGACGGGGAGGATAATTACACAGTCCTACGCTTCCTGAACAAATAGTAGATTTCTCTTGATTACAGTAGAACACAGCTTGAACACGCACTGCTTTCTCATTCTCCACCTCAGGCTCCATGAAACAAATTCAATGTGATCTCCGCATTGGCAAGTAAGCAGCGCAGCACCTCTTCGACGCCTGCTGCTCGCTCATCCCTACACGTACGAGCGATCAAGCAATGGATACGCCCTGCGCACCTGCACGTCGCTGCCGGCGCAGATGCCCAAGTCAAGAGCACGGGAACGCAGCCATCGAACTGCGCCCGCTGAGCCCGAAAGTCGTCGGCAATCGTTTGCAGCGCGGTGGATAAACGACTTGCTACCGATTGCATATGCATGTCTAGATCGTCGGAACCATTCCGATCGACCAGCTTGAGATCTCTGAGTAGATCATTGGACGTGCAGCCGCAGGCGATCCGGCCAAGAGAAAGATGATCCCAGTCATTGAAGGCTGTCCCACCGTGTTTGGGAGAAGCATTAGTAGGGTAGGTTATACTCGGGCTTCCGCAGAGCTTGAGCGGGTCCTAGTGGGTCAATCCACCCACGATCGGTTGGGCAACTGCCTGCGGCCTGCGGTGGAATATGGTGTCGACGTAATTCCCCATACGCTCTTCATGAAGGATGTCGTGTTCTCGGAGACTAAAAACACGATCTGGTAGGTGTATTCAGACGGATTCAAAACGATTGGAGAATATAGGATGATCGTTTACCTCTCAATTGCAAGCAGGCGGCTTACGACGGTGAGACAGACATGGAGGACTCATCCGAATCCGACTCGGACACGGTCAGCCTCGAGCTCAGGTCAAACGGAAGCCAAATATCCCTGAATAAAAAAGTGATTTTAGTAGATTCTTTGATCATGGACTTGAATAGTGTCCTTTGGAGATGCAGATACACCCAGAGTCTGTAGGAAGGAGGTAAATATTGGAGAAAGGCATGAAATATAATTTCGAAGTTCGAGCTCACCGACTCGGAACTTATGGCTTACGTAGGTATGATATGTCAAGCTCGCGTGGCGCCGGCCGGAGAATGCCGATCCCCTCCCCGGACCGGACGAGGCTCGGAGTTCCGTGGAGCTTTCCGTTCATGCTATTGAAGTGGGGTTGAACATGGGCAGAATGACAGTCCCGCCCGTTCGGGCGAGGGCCTCCCACGCGCGGGAGGGACGTCTGGCACCGTCGGCACGCGCGAGGAGCCTGCGGGCCAACCGAGGAGGATATGGTAGGAGAGTCTGGCTGGGGACATGCAGCACTAGTCTCGTGTGCGAGGGTTGTAAGGCACTTCCTTCAGGGAGGTCATGCGCGTATCTTGACTCCGTTGCAGGCAAGGGAGCATGTGCTCATTCAGGTCCACCAACACACGTCGACGGTTCTAATCAGTATGCTCGATATTAGAAAGGACTAGACTAAATCTAATGTACACATTGGTCTAATTATAGGCAGCTAATGATACACTATACAAGCAATCTAATATACAGAAAGGTCTATGAAGCTTTCGAAGGAAGTCCCCGTCCTACAGAACACAGTGCACAAAACACATCCCAAGACAACCAATACATGATACAAGGATACATAAATAACAGACATGCGTTTCTTTGTTTCTGCTTCACTTAAGGATAGCGTATACCGCGTCTCTCGCTTCCCAATTCCCTGACCTTATCGACCCCTCTCGAACCCCAAAACCCATTACTCCATGCTTCCAACCTGGTTGACCTCCTCCGCAACGCCCTGCGCCTTCAATAAATCGTGCCTCGCCTCGACCTCGTCTTGCACACGCTCGATGGACTTGAAGTACTTGACCGTTTTCACGTGCAGTTCTGTATCCACCGTCAGTCAAGCCCCAGCATGACTACAACCGGGCAGAGCACTCACCAGCAGTAGCGTCCTCGTCGACGACAATCAGCGCCCAGGGGTGATTCTGCAGCGCACTGAGCGTCCACAGGTGGTTCACGCCCTCCTCAATCGCCTTGCTGAGCGCAAGCGACTTGCGCTGCCCAGTCACAACCACGACGACCTCGCGCGACTCGAGCACAGTGCCGACGCCGACGGTGAGCGCCATGCGCGGCACGAGCGCAATGTCGTTGTTGAAGAAGCGCGCATTCGCGAGGATCGTGTCGTACGCGAGCGTCTTGATGCGCGTGCGCGACGCGAGCGACGACCCGGGCTCGTTGAACGCGATGTGCCCATCCTCGCCGATCCCGCCCAGGAAGAGCTCGATCCCGCCGAGCGCCTTGATCTTCGCCTCGTACCGCTTGCACTCGCCGATCAGGTCGCGCGCATTGCCGTCGAGGATGTTGACGTTGCCCGGGTCGATGTCGACGTGCGAGAAGAACTCGCGGAACATGAAGGTGTGGTAGGACTCGGGGTGGTCCTTTGGCAGCCCTACGTACTCGTCCATGTTGAACGTCACTACGTTCTTGAAGCTGTAGGAGGCGCAAGGTGAGGGTGAGAGGAGGAGCAGTGGGAAACGCTAGAGGAACGCACGAGAGCTTGCCATCCTTGACAAGTTGGATGAGGTGCTTGTACGTCGGGATCGGCGATGAGCCCGTCGGCAGACCAAGCACGAACGGCTTCTCGGGCGTCGGTTTGAATGCGTTAATCCTAGACGCACGCACACGTCAGCATTTCTCCTCCACAAAAGCAAATGAACGCACCGCTTGGCGATGTATTTCGCGATATAGTCGCCTACAGACGCTGGGTCATCGCGGATAATGAGGCCTATAAGCATCTCGGTCATATCAGTATTCCTTGCCCGTAGATTCATTCAGAGACTTACGCATGGTAAATTAGGGGTATGCAAAAGGTCTGTGCGTGTGCTGTGGGTTGGGGGAGGAAAGGAGAGAAGAGAAGAGTCAGAAAGCTGGGAAGCGGCCCGCTGGCTTTTGACTCTTCGAGGCCGCATCCATATGGACCACTGACCTCGGAAGGGAACATATGGTGTCTGGAACTCGCCCCGGCGACATGCGCTCTTGTGATCTAATCTGTCGCGGTCTGGAGCACGGTCTCCGCGCTCAGGCGCGGGCATGGCTATAACGGTGCCCGTCGTAGCTGTATTGAGGCACAAAAGACTTACCTCTGTGATACAGATGTAGTGATTACAGTGGGGGTAGGAGAGGAATTCAGGATGGCAGGTTCGTAGTGCAGGTGCAGTAACAAGCCAAGTTGCCGAGAACTGAGTAGAAATTTCGCAGCTATCTTGCTTTCTAATCGAGCGTTGTCCTTTTTTGGCCCAGATTTGGTTTGTTCTATGCTCAAATTGTAGATTGAACCGTATGCTGACGTCAAGGCTGGTTTGGCGCGAAACTGAAAGCGACGCGACTTCATCGTTTTGAACAGATTCCCTCTCGCTGTGAGTCCTCTTTCCCTTCAAACATCTTCCTCCCTGCCATTTCTTTATGACTGGAAATAAGCTCTTCTCCTTGAAGCTCGTACAACCAGCACCGGGCTACGGATTTGTTCCTGCGCAATATTCAATAGGTGCTCAAGTGACTTGTGTTTTGTAAAGATTCGAAAGTCAGTGCCGCACGCAAGTCCTCTCGTGCTCGATTCCTTGGCCCCTTCAGCATCATCGTGTTTGACCACGTGCATACAGGGCGGACCTTGGCAAGAAGGTGAAGAAGTATGTCCCATCCCTTCCAGGCTCGTAAGCACTACCGTCACAAGTCCTTCTACTATCGCTGACGGAATCCCATCAGTAGCTGGCAAGAAGTGTAGGGTCTGCAAGACCCTTTTCTCAAAATAACATAACATGGGACAAGATAACCCCGCACTGTCGAAAACCCATGATCAGTCGTGCGATCTTCTGTGCATCGGCCATCTATCTTTTGGCGCCGACCGCTGCGCCGTGAGAAGTCCCTGCGCAACCAAGCCTGATATATCCATGCAGAATACACAGACGGATCCGAACAAGCGGGTATTGCGCTCAACAAGTGCACTATAAAGCCGGATCGGTCGGCCACCATCCCATCCATCTCCCATCCCCGCCAACGGAACGATATCGCACTCATGGCTCTCACCTCACCTCCCAATAGCGCCAAGGACGGAGAGCCATGGTCCTCGTACATGACGCACATCTACGCTACGCAGCAGGTCCCGAGCATCGGCAACTTCGAGTACAAGCGGCTCGAGGAGGAGGCGCGCAAGAAGACGGAGAAGTACCACGGTGCGCTGCCATGCCCTTCATGTGTTTCCCTGCATGCTGCAGTGGGGCTGAAACGTTGACAGCGGCGTATCTGTACACATTCGGGAGCGCCGGGACGTCGAGCACGAATCACGCGAATGTCAAGGCCCTGCAGCAATGGCGTATCGTCCCCCGCATGCTCCGGGACGCGTCGGTCCGCAACCTCGATGTACGCCGGCCCGCTCTCCCGCGTCGCCATTCACTAACCGTCGCCATGCTAGACGACATTATTTGGTGTCAAGTATCGCTCACCGGTCCTCGTCGCGCCCATCGGTGTCCAGGGCATCTTGCATCCCGATGGTGAACTTGCGACTGCGCGCGCTGCGGCCGCGGTAGGCGTGCCGTTCATCATGAGCTCGGCAAGCACGCGATCGATTGAGGCCGTTGGCGAGGCGAACGGGGATGGGCATCGCTGGTACCAGCTGTATTGGTGAGTACTATTTCTCCCAAGGATTGTTGCGCAAGGCTTCGTGCAGAGACGTAGGATGATCGTGACGCAACATTCCACTCACGTCCGTCGTCCTGCTCACCCGCTTCCTCCAGGCCACGGTCGGACGATATCACCCTCTCTCTGCTGGGCCGTGCGAAAGCCGCCGGCTTCACTGGTCTCGTCGTAACCCTCGACACCATGCTCCTCGGCTGGCGCCCGCACGACCTCGAAACCGCCTACCTCCCCTTCGGACTGGGCGTCGGCATCCAGATCGCCACCTCCGATCCGGTGTTCATGGCCCGGCACGGCCTGCAGCCCCGCCAGGAGCGCACCGCATTCCCCTTCTACCCCGAAGCCCTCCGCTCGCGCATTGCGAACGGCGATGCGCAGGTCGCCGAGGCGTCGAAGCTCGGCATAGAATGGCTCAAGGAAACCAACTCGGGTTTGTTCAAGACATGGGACCAGCTCAGGTTGCTGCAGGAGAACTGGGACGGCCCGATCATATTGAAGGGCATCCAGAGTCTCGACGACGCGCTCAAGGCGCTCGAGGTCGGCATCACCGGCATCGTCGTTTCCAACCACGGTACGTTTTCCCAATTCCACCCATCTTGCGCCATTGCCAGTGCCGGTGCTCACAAAATTTGCAGGCGGACGTCAAGTCGACGGGGCGATCCCGTCGATAACCGCGCTTGAGGAGATTGCGGGCGACGCGCGCATCAAGCAGGCGCAGCTCGACGGCCGCTTCACCGTGCTCTTCGACTCGGGCATCCGCACGGGCAGCGATGTGCTCAAGGCGCTCGCCCTCGGTGCACAGGGCGTGTTCATCGCGCGGCCCTTCATGTATGGGCTCGCGATCAACGGGCAGCAGGGCGTCGAAGAGGTGTTGCGTGGTTTACTTGCCGATGCGGAGATCACGCTGGGGTTGTCGGGGTATAAGGACCTGAGCGAGGTGTGGTACAAGGGGGAGCAGTTCATGAGGAAGGTTGAGTTGCCGGGGGTGTGAGTGCGGTGAACAGGAAAGCAGTGTGTATACAAGTTGTACTTTATTACAATGAGAAGTGTGAGTTGGTCATTTCGCCGGCCTGTGCCACCATAGACGTTACTGTGCGCGTCTTTACAATCAACGACTACTTCTAATGTGTCCATCAGGAAATTTGAGCCAGATATGTACGTACTGTTCATGTGAGTTGTTGAGATCATTCCGTATGCTACATCGAAGACAGCAAACATTGAAGCGAGTACCCCAACCCAACCCAACCCCTAGAGCATCTACCATAACATCCCACTCGCCCAATCTGCCCCCACATCGAATCCTCTCGAGCCTGTATCCTCGTTGCTATTCCCAGCCACATTCCCAGTTCCGTCCCACCCGCCGGCATTCTCACCCAACCATCCCGTCACCTCTCCCATGCCAGCCGCGCCCTCGCCATCCCACCTCCGTCCATCCGCCCCCAACCCCAAATCCCTCAACTCAAACTCAAGCCCCAGCCCCGCGAGCCAGTTCGGCGGCGTCGCACTTCCTGTGCCCGCACCCGCACCCGCGCCCGTGCCCGTGCCCGTGACCGTTCCTGCCCCAGTCACTACCACCAGCAATATCCTCCATCCCCATACTCTGAATCAGCCGATCAACTTCTTCGGGGGAGAGATACGTGCTAGAAGCATCCATATCCATAGCGTGTGTATCTGCGAGCCAGGGCGATGTAGAGGCNGACACGGACGCAGGCGTAGTGCTCGGGGTCGGAAGTGGCGCGGGCGCGGCTGGTGGAGGCATCATGTCTGTGCCCGTGTCCGTGTCCCCTGCTGGTAAGGGCACAGATGAACCCTGCGTGAGCCCCGCCCACGTGGATCCACGCTCCGAGCTCGATATCTCTTTCGCCTGTGGAAGGTGCACGAGAAGGTAAGTGTCGCACCGCGTGCAGATGCAGGGTACGCACGATATCTCGGAACCCGCCCGCTCCCGAACCCGCACCGCGCAGCCGCGTCTCCGCCTCGAGCAGACTGTGCACGACGCGCTGGCCCTGCCGCGCGATGGCGCGGACAGGCGGGGCACGTGCGGACTCGGATTTTTTGAAGATGGCGAGCGTGTTGGCGATGTCGGCGGCGTATTCGGCGGCGTAGCCTATGCTGGAGTTGTTATTGGAGTCGACATCTGAACTGGAACCAGGGCTGGAATTAGGGTGACGGATGTGGTGGAAGATGTCGACTGTAAGATGAGGTGAGCATGGATCTGGGAAGAAGATAGTAGGGTGGAAGTATGGCGTACTGAAGAGGACGACGATGGCGCCGATGGAGTGTAGGTTCAAGGGCCTGCAGGTAACCTGTATGAGTACGGGTAGAATCTGTGGTGAGACATGCGGCGTTACCAGAATCGGGAGGGCAGGTAATCTATGACCGCGCTCTGCGTGCGGAGGATCGCGCGTGCGCTAGCGATGCAGGCTCGTGTTGAAGGGGATAATTTCGCATTGGTGTAGCCGCGGCTCATGAACGGCCTGTGCAGACGCAGGAGCTGCAGCGACGCGTATGCAACGACGCGTGTATCCTCAGTCAGGTCATCATGCCGATGGCTCGATCATACATGGTACGACTTACACGGTTGTGTGTCCCAGAGGAGAGGAGTGCGCGTGACCCTAGACAGATGATTAGTTATCAAAGCGGTGACGAGGATGATAGGGGGCGCTAAGAGTCACATTTCCAATGCTGAGGCTCGTTCGGAGGCGCGACGTAGTCCGGCCTGAGGAGTGTGGCGCAGCTGTCGTAGATGGCCCAGTATGTCGGGTCGAGTTCGAGCACGGCCTCGTATGTGATCGGTTTCCGCTCGTGCAGTGCTTCGAAGATGTCGTGACCTGCGAGGACGAATTGACAGCGTGCCTATAAGACACGCGTTGTCGGCAGACTGTACAGTAGATGACTGTGAGGATGCGTACCAGCTCCAAGGAGATATCCGTAGCTTGGGCCATGGGTAATGGTTGGATGTCAATCTCTATGCCTAGCGCATCGTCGTTGACATTCAGCGGTGGACCAGTCGTACCTATTTGCAATTTCATGATAAGATGTACGAAGGCTGTCGAGAAATTTTCAGGGACTCACATCCTTTATTGTCAATCATGGATGGAACGCCAGCGGACGAGGCTTTCCCGTCGAGGAAATGCAGCGTCGACCAGATCCGTTTAGCCATCTCGCGCTTCAACGAGGACGGGCCTTTTGGAAAAGCAGGATCATCGGGAGGCATGCTATGCACAAGGTGATGAGCAGGAGTCATAAACAAGGAGAAGGAGAAGGGGAACGGACATGTGCGGGTTGTCGCCGAGCCGATGATAACCCATTGACATGGCCATACGGATGCCGATGGCGAGCCAGATGAACATCTGCGCTTGGTCACTTTTGCCTTCGTTGAAGCTAATCATAGGACGCGGTAAGCCCGCTTGTTTGGTCTCGCATATGAGAGACTCTTACGACATGCCATAGAACTGAAGATAAGCAGCAAAGAGTATAATAGCCTGTCAAAAAGCGTGAATACGATGTCGTATCAGGGTGGAGCCTGATCCTGACCTGCAACGCACGGAAGCTCGGGGAGAAAGACGGTTCCGAAGCTCTGAGAGTTACTTGGGCTGCTTCGTAGAGGCTTCGCGCCAATAGTATGATGTCATTTTCGCTGTACGAGTCGAATACTGGCGGCCGATCATCTGGTATACCAGTCACTGCACAAGCGAAGGTCTACCCCATAGGTGTCAGCGCTACTTCAACATGGGTAAATTACAGCACACACCGCGAACAGCAAGGCTAGCCACGAAGGATCAACTTCCGCAGCTCTACCTTGGATGTAAAGATCCCAGAAGGTACGATATTCTCTTGCGAATGATGGCCGATGATGTGTCCTCCAGAGCCATTCCAAATTATTGAAGTAAAGGGAGAATAGATAGTCGCATATTTGCCGAGAGGGCAGAGCGCGAAGGGCAGCCTCGACTTGTGTGCGCGGCTGTAACCAGTTGACTTCGTATCTAGAGGCAAGCACCCACATTCCCCGGGACCCAGTGTCTGACGGAACAAGGATGGTCGGGTAATCCGAGGGAGACGATACTGATGATCCGGAATGTAGTTGATTTCGAGGCTTAGATGAATATGTTAAGGGCTCTTCATAATCTATCAATTGAGAATAAATGCCTGCTTACCTGCGGTATGAACCTCTCGATATGTCCACGCTGACGTGACTGCGGAAGAGATCTTGTGCCCATTGCAAACTCCTCGAGAGCAACGGCAGCCTCTTCTGTTTCGGAGTCGATATCGTTCGCTGGCGCACTGGTATTCCTTGAGCCATGTATAGGAGACCTCGAATTCATTTCTGATGATACACCCATGGTCCTATGAACTGGTGAAAGCTTGTCATGCGGATTATTCGGGGCGGCATCTTGCTGTATACTCTGGATAAGCGATTCCAGTTTTGAGATACGCTGCAATGCTGCATCGAGGTCCGACGCGAGCGCAAAAGGTTGTCTAGTATTCGGCCGTCGTAAACAAATCCATACGAGTGGAAGAGAGGAACACCCACGAAGAGATCTCAGGCGGTCGCTCATCCCACTCGCAGATGTTACCTTCTCCACGTTCTGGGAGACGCGTCAACAATGCACATAGAGGATATAGATAGATACTGCACACTGATGCAGCTTGAGCACTAAAAAATGATTCATAAGTGTTGTTTCCTCCATAAAAATATATGGTCTTACTGGCATGTTACGGTCACATCTCAGCTTTTACCATGCATCATGTGTGATTCAGGGTCTATTCGTAGAAATTTATAATAGAAAATATGTCATACCTTCCTCCTCCTACATTCCTTGCAAGAAAGTGGTCCTCGACCGCGCTTCGTTCGCTTTCTGTGCGGTCCGTCGTCTTCATGAGAGTGAGTTGCCTCGTCGTGCCCATCAGGGTTGTCTTCACTCCATAGGCGGGTTCTCGCGAACGTAGATGGCGACGAGCTAGTCGATGCGGTAAGATTGCTGTTCATGAATAACGGTCTCGCGTTCTAGTAGTATAAGAGAGAGAGCAACGGAACAAGAGACGGAACTCCGAGTTCTGTCGAGTCCCGGAAGGCGGACGGAGGCCGGCAAGCACCGAAGTAGAGCACGTGACCGTGACACATCGCCTCCACGTAAGTCGGTCTAGTTGCGATCTTGAACTTCAAGTCCCCTACTGGCCAAGTCTTTGGCCATTACTGATCACCTCCTGTGACTCGAGTATGTATTCGTCGACAAGCTGTCAATCGTATGATATCTCCAGGATACGTGACTCAACCTCACTCATTTATCATCCAGGGACTTCTGGTTTGGCCCGAGGGGTTGATAGTCATCAGGACTTTGGTCGCGTCCTGAAGCCCTGAACGCCCTGAAACGCCACCTTTCAGGGCGTTCAGGGCATTCAGTGCGTTCAGGCTTCAGGGGCGCTTATTTAAACCTTGTCGGATGCTAAGGCGAAGGACTACGACTATATGTACAACCCGTTACAATCGAATTATATTGCAGTTTACGAGACTAACATGGAAGTCTGGTCTCGTCATAATCACCACATGCATCTCCGCATGCCTCGTCAAATGGGCATTCTACTCACTGCAAAGTGACTCAAGCACCCGGAAGAGCGCCATATACTGTGATCAGACCATGCGGGCACGAGAGTCGCTGTGGGTGTCCGCATGCAGTGCTCGACATCTTCTCCTTCGACAACCATAACGAGCAGTGCTCATGCCCCTCAACAAGAGCACACGGCTCCGGCACTGGTAACCGTACGACGCACCCGTCCTGCAGACCGCCGTAGTCATGCGCACCAAGATTGGCTCCTTCTGGCCCGTAGGCTCGCACTTGTCGAGAAGAAACTCGGACATCAATATTCACGCGGCTGCAGACCAATCTCACGGCGGGTCAACACACCTGCACTCGTCGTAGGGATATGCGAGATCCTCAAGCTCGCCGTGGGTAGCGGCGTGCGGCAGAACCGCAGTAATCAGCGGATCGAGGCGACTCGAAGTCCTGGCTGGTGCCCTCGTCGCTTGAGAGCGAGCCTAGAGGGCAGTCAATCTCATTCAGCCTGGAGATTTCGGAGCTGATCCCGGCAAGGGAATATGGGTGGGGTGTATAGAGAGGGATGGTAGATATAAGAAAGGGCTTTCGTGAAGACACTTGGGCAGTTAGGGAGCGCAAAGCTGGAGCTTGCACTATGGACAAGTGAGGGCATACCTAATGACATCGCCGTCATTTACCCATCGTCAACTGTAGAAGAGCATGAGATCGCAAAGACAGTCGGAGGAGAACCGCGAGACTCGTGACGTTCGAAATTCTGTCTGTTCAGAGGCGTTTCAAACTCCGACGGTTGGCGCCAGCTCTGGCCTTCGCCGCGTTCTGCTTTCGCCACGTTGCAGCTCTCAACATCGTACACGCAAGCCTGTCTAAATGCCATGCAAGACTCACGACAAGAGCACCCGGTCTAACTAGTCCCTTCTCTATCACGTCCTTTTTCACTCCTTTCGAGCACCTTTCAACCGCTCCATCGACTGTTTTGCAACCTCGCGCGCGTCTGAATTAACTCACGGCCGCTGATGTCGTCTGTTCCCCACCCGGTCCATCCATCGCACGGCCAACAACAACGACAGTGGTACGGCATATCCCATGGGATGACTGTCTCCGTACGCTTCCTCACGGGATGGCTTCTTGATGCCATACGCGCGTGCGGTGCTGAAGGGACTGCTCGGCGTAGGTGAGTCGTAAAAACGAATCGCCTCAGCTTTTGTACTTATATCTTCTGTAATGAGGGGTACATGCATGCACCCGCTCCTCGTATGCACCCATTCCCGTCGCCGTCTCGTCCGCCCACCCCCGCCGCCGTGTCGCGCGCGCACCCGCATGAACCGCCCGCCGCTCCTCTCCCACGCTCCTGCCGCCCCTCTGTCATTCGCAATCACTCCTGCTGCTTGTAACTTGTGCAGTAATTATCGGGCTCTGCAGTGAGCATAATTATAAGGTGAGCAGCGAGTGGAAGGGTTGTTAAGGGCATATTATCGGTGGTGTGCGGACGCGGGATACGGCAGCATCAAGGCCACACTCGCACCGAGCATCCCGGCGTCGAGCATGCGCCTGTGCGCGCAGAGCTGCGCAGGCGTTGTGGTGTCGACTCACGCGACCATCGTATGCAGCGAACTGATGTACATAGCTATAGTTACATTACTAGCACGATCCCGTACTGTACGCTTTGCTCCTATATGTATAATCCGTCAAATTATTCCTGCAGCTATGTGAGAACCTGAGAACCTGAAACCTGAACGTCCTGAACACCCTGAACACCCTGAATGTCCTGAAATGCCTCGTCCTGAACGGGTTTTGACATACCCTGAAACCTGAAGCCTGAACATCCTGAATCACCCTGAAATTCCCATATATGGAAACTTTCAGGGTGTTCAGGGCGAATCCCAAAGTACTGATGCTACTCCGTGTCTCACTTTCAAACAGTGAACCGCCGGCTTGAGAAGTAGGTCGTCGCGCAGCTCATTTTGACTCTAGTCCATCCGCCTGATTTTGCCTTACAGATCTTCGCTTTAGTAACCGAGGGCACGGGCGTCTGCCCTGTGGATGAGGGATTACGTCGTCACTCGCGGATGTTTCTACCGCCACCGCAGGCGGATGTCTAACCGATCGAGATGAATTGACCCACCACCCGCGCAGCTGTGATGATTAATGCATTTCATGCTTGCCTCGGACTACCAGTTTGTCCTCGGATTAAAAGGCCAAGCAGCCACCATGTCTGGAGTCATCTCCCTCTCGCCCAGGTTACCCCATGGATATCGTTCTCCGAGAGAGCACGTTCGGCCAGCTTGCCAATTATTTTAGGCACGGCAAAGCATTTCCATACCCCAACCTCCCCTCGCGCTCTCCATCACCAAATTCCGAGAAGCCCAACGATGCCAAGCCGGTGTCCGCCGACGTCAGGCCAGTGTCTAGTGACATTGAGGCTGTGTCTGGTGAGGCGAAGTCGGGTTCTAGCGACGACAAGTCCGTCCCCACAGAGGTCAAGCCCGTGCCGGGAGACATCAAGCTGGTTGACTGGACCGGCCCCGACGATCCAGACATGCCGTGCAACTGGCCTCGGTCAACCAAGCTTGTCACCACCGCGAATATCATGTTCATGACGTTCGCCTTCTACCTCGCGTCGGCAATATACACATCTGGGATTCTGGCTGTTGAAGATCGGTTCGATGCCACACTAATAGACGGCACTTTGGGTCTTTCCTTGTTCGTCATCGCGTACGGAGTTGGTCCCCTCCTGGTACGCCGCGATTCTCCGTCTTTATTTCTATTATCTAAATAGCGGTTAGCTTTCCCCATTATCGAGCGTCCCCAGTATCGGCCGCTCGCCTGTATACGTTATCGGCATGTTCATCTTCTTCATCCTTCAGATCGGCACCGCAGAGGCCAAGAATTTACAAACGGTCCTGGTCCTGCGGTTCTTTGCTGGCTTCGCGGGGAGCCCGTCTATCAGCACGGGTGGCGCTTCATTGTCGGAGATATACGACGCCGCTCACCGAGCCTATGCTATTTCGCTATGGGCTTGTGCTGCGGTGGCGGCTCCAGTTATGGGTCCTGTACGTCTTAACCGTCCTCGTGTCTCCCAGCCTTTACTGACGATTATCCCCACAGTTACTTGGTGCGGCGCTTGTGTAAGTTATTTATATGCCTTGCCCTTAAGCGGGTCTTCGTCTTAACGGTCATCTTTTCAGGCGACGTTATCATACCTGGGCGGCGCCTATCTGGCTTATCATGGGCCTCTCTGCCGTCTCCGTCATTTTCTTGATCTTCACCCTCCCCGAGACCTCTTACGACAATATCCTCTACCGACGCGCACGCCGGCTGCGCCAGCAAACTGGGGACCCGTCTTATCGCACCCAGGGAGAAATTGATGCTGCATGCAGGTCCCTCACGCGAAGCATTGCAAAGCAGGTCGTAGACGATATCATGCTGGCCTTCGTCGACCCCATCATCCTGTTCCTCAATTTACACATAATGCTACTATACGGGCTTCTCTATCTGTGGTTCGAGTTCTTCCCATTTGGTGAGAATTCCTTGCCTTTATGTTTCATAGCGAAATCTGACGTCTTTCTGATTTAGTTTTCGGAGGCATATATGGCTTCACTGAAGTCGAGCAAGGACGTGAGTCTGATTGTCTCTTCCTTCCTACGTCAGATCATTAATTTCCCCTCTTAGTGGCGTTCTTCGGCATCCTCGTTGGTACCGTCATATCCTACATAGGGTATACCATATGGCTTCGATACCGCTACGTACCCATGATGCGCAGAGTCGGAGCGGACGTCCAGCCGGAAAGCCGTCTGCCTCCCGCACAAATCGGCGCATTCTGCGTTCCTATCTGTCTGTTCATCTTCGCATGGACGTCACGAGCGAGGTTCGGCTACCCCTTTCCATTCCAGCGCTCCCGATAACAATATTTTCCCGCAGCGTACCTTGGATCGTCCCGATCATCGGCACAGCGTTCTTCGCGCCCGGGATCTACCTCTCCTTCCAGTCAGTTCTGAACTACCTCGGCGACGCATACCCTCGCTACGTCGCAGGCGTCTTCGCCGGCAACGCCTTCTGGCGGAGCGTCGTCGGAGGCGCGCTCCCACTCGCCGCGCCCTCGATGCTGCGCTCTCTCGGCATCAACTGGGCCTCCAGCACGCTCGGCTTCATCTCAATAGCTATGGTCCCCATCCCGTTCGTACTAGACTGGGTACGTCACACTTCCTTATTCGAGCTTGAGTGGCAGGAGCTAATTCGGCTTGCAGTACGGCGCGAAGATCCGCTCTTGGAGCAGACTTGCAAATTAGACTTGGCCCCGAGCTTGTCGCATGGTTCTCTTCACGCTATCATTAGCTTTTAGTCGCAGCTCACTTGATACACCACCAACAACTTCATCGTTCGTATAGAAGTCTCAAAGCTACATACTTATACGCATAGTGTGCTAGTACTACATAATTGCCACGCAGAATATAGATATCAAATCCATAATAATGTGAAATGGCGAGAGTGTGAGGGTGTGCGAGGCCAGCTACGCTGTAGTATTGAGTCGAGGGCGAGTAACGTTGTCGGTCCATCCGTGCGTGGCGAGTCAGGATCTAATCGACGAAGCATATCGATACCGGATACGTCATAGTTGACTGGGACGACATCTACAATCCCTGCTCTTCGGGTGTGTGGTAGGGCGGTGGCGGTGGCAGTCCAGGGGGAGGACAAGAATACACCGACGATGTGCTCGGGTAGGAGCGGAAAGAGGGCGGTGCGGAGATGCTGTCCCGCAGCATGCACGGCGATGGGGGATATATGCCTTTCTCCATGAAGTCTTCTGTTTCCGTCTGCGCGTTTAGTGAAGGTTGACTGGGGGCGGGACAGGCCTGACACCTGCGCCACGATGGGAGTGCATTGCGAATGTTCTCCGAAAGTTGGCGTAGTCGTGTTGCGAACTGTCTCATCCACAGGTAACCTCCAGTTGACTGAAGAGAGGATTCTGGAAGGCGAGCGGTGTGTGAGTGTGCCTATCGATGCATCGAGTAGGTGAGGGGCTTACGAAGCGAGGGAGAGGTAGAAGTGGATGCGCGGGAGCTACTTGAGTGCTGCCAGGCCGCGAGCCTGAACACGATGAGGAAGCATGCCATAACGACTAGGCGTCGCAGGGAAGCTGTCAGACGCCGGGCCCAGAAGTGAAGCAGAGAGCTCGAACTTACGCAAGGCAATGCCAGCCACAAGCGCTACGCGGAGAAGCTCCCCTTTCCTTCCCTCTTGAGCCCCTGCCTGAGGAGCATCGGACATAGCTGAGGGGGGTGAAAAGCTAGATGTGGACGACGACATTTGGAGGAGAGGAGGAGCTTGAGAGCTGAGAACCCGCAAGGAGAGGGTTAAGTACCATAGCCGGTGCCAGGGCACGCGGACTCGTGCAGTTCAACACGACGCAGGCACGACTACTCCAGCGCAAGAGCATTGCTACTGGGGCAATGCGCGCTGGAATACCGGGAATGGCGGTTCGCGCACGCGCCCAAAGCAAAGGACCGGCCCCTATGGCACACGGACCGGACCGGATTTAGGACCTAAATAATATTTTCCAGAGAGAGAAAGTCGCTTTTGGGAAATGCGTAGGCATTTCCGACACGGAAGGTGAACGCCGACCTGTGCGGACAAGCTGCGGAGCGGAAATCGGACGTCGGGATTGGTTAGGAGCTGATGGACATTAACCCACAAGAGTTGCAGCACCTCACCGCTTGTTCATGTTTTCGCGGAATGGTGTTTCAGGCGAAATCGTGTTGCAACCGTTAGATTCGTGGAGCTCAGGGTAATAATCAGTCGGAGACAAATTCCGTCGCTAGCACCAATTCCGAGCACGGGCCGAAATGAGAGCAGGAGCAGGAGTAAATTCCGAGTGCTGTGAAATCAAGGTCTTACCCCTTACCTATATATTCGATTCGAATTTGCATGAGGTTGATTTTTGGAGCTCGAAATTAATGAGGCTTGCCTTGAGCGATTATGAAGAGGTCTATAAGTTATTGGTTCCTGTGATCAAATTTTGAGCATTCAGAAAGATTGGGTAGCTTCCAGGGATGCCAGTAGGATGGAACGAGAGCCTGCACATTCCGAGGGTGCTGTCGCGGCCAACAACTCGCTGGCCGGACGTCGGCCCTCGACGACGTCGAACTCAGGAATTTGAACTTCGACGGAGTCTCAAATTTCTCTTTTCGGAGTCTCGGCATCAGGCATGCCGAAGCAATCTCCGCTACAAACCAACAATCCCGCGCTGCAGCTTTGCGGCGGCAGCGTCTGGAATAACTACATTGTTGTCCTCTCATTTCTTCCTGGGCAAGTCGTTGGGCTGTATCTCGGATACAATGTAAGGTATCTACCAATCAACTTTCAGTATTCAGCTCTCTTTGCGTTTCAGACCGAACGTATCAGACTGGCAGATTTCCGTGGGACGACGCGTCTGCGCCAGTGACGAGACCGAAAAATGCTTCTGACAGGTCCCCATATCCTGATCACTCGCTTTGGATTCGCCAACACCTCTGCGACGTACCAGTTAGGATGGAAAGCCCTTCCTCTGCGAAGACCTCGCCTCATATGCCTGCGCGAAGGCGGCTCAGGCCCATCGCGGATACGCAGACGCATACGCGTCCCAGCGGCAGGACATCCCATCAACACTTGAATACACGCCATGGTCCCTCCAGAGACCACATGCTTCCTCGCTTACCCTCTCATTTCGACGTCAATATCCCTTCGGTGACCTTGGTTCGCCCGTCTGCTCTGCCGTCTTCACATTCCGTCTTGCCGACACCCCGTGGCTTTCGTATCCCGGATCCGAACAATATCATAGAACACGCGGACAACGTGTTCCATCCGGTACCTATTGACGGAAATGAGGCGCTTGGACAGGACGCACAATTCAGTCTCGTAGCTCTTACTCCCCGTCCTGCAAGGAGAGATGACGCCATGACCAGTCACTTTGCCTCGGTGATCGACTCTCCGACGTCTCTCCGGAGCTCGCAAGCATCGATAATCACCAAGAAGCCGGGGATTATCTCCAAAATTCACTCTAGCCTACTTTCTCTCCGGAACCTCGCTTCTCGAGGCGAACAGGAGCGCCAAGTGGCCTCGCCCGACTCGAGTCTATTTGCGGCATGTCCTCAGCTCGACCGGTCGGGGAGCGGAATTTCGCCTTCGAGCACGTCCAGCACTGCCCACGAGAAACATCGTGGCGACCACGTTGCGAAGCTGTCTACCCCTATCAAGACTTCTATCTCTGCCGTCGACAGGTTTACGCACAAGTGGCCTCGGCCAAAGACCCTCCGAAGTGTCCCTCCGGGTTTCCGAGCTAAACACGCTGGCCGGTACAACAGGGCTGGCGGATGGAGCGAGAGCGAGATTAAGGCTGCGCTGGCGGAAGGGAAGGGCCTGGGCATGGACTGGGCTGGGCAGTGGACACCGCACAAGTGGTGTCTGCTCGTCAGCGTCACGCTGGTCTTCGCGTGTGGGCTTGCGGGCGTCGTGTGCGCATTGTTGACATGGTTCGCTGGTAGGGATCTTCGATCCTCTACACACGCTTGGCATTTGCTGACTGTTCTCTTGCAGCGTATCCCGCAGCGCCTGTGCTCCTCATCACCGATTCATCGGCTCTCGTCTTGCTCACACTCTGCTCTTCACTCTTTCTTCTCG
Source organism: Dentipellis fragilis (assembly GCA_004679275.1). Taxonomy (NCBI): domain Eukaryota; kingdom Fungi; phylum Basidiomycota; class Agaricomycetes; order Russulales; family Hericiaceae; genus Dentipellis; species Dentipellis fragilis. The sequence goes on from SEOQ01000032.1 coordinate 20,691, forward strand.
CATCTATCACTGGTATCGCTGGTGTCTTGATGAACTCGCGCCCTATCCTCGCTGTGTACACGATGCTACTCTTTCCATGCCTCATTGCCCTCGCATCTGTTGGATACGTAACCTACAAGAAGGACCAGTTCTCTCTCGATCGCAAGCTCAGCGAGGCTTGGAACAAATGGTATGCCCCTGGAGCGCAGCTGGTGCTGCAGAGTGCTCTGCAATGCTGTGGCTGGGCGAGCTCTGCGCATGCGGCTGTGCCTTCTGGAAGATGTTATGAACGCACACCGCTGCCTGGATGTCGTGGGGCACTGACACGCTTCGAGCGCAGCGCCTTACCGACCATCTACGGCGCTGTGTTCTCACTCGTTCCACTGCATCTCATGAACATCATCGCCGCTCTGCTCTGCTCTAACCATGTCACGCGTCGCTTTGGGAAGGGGATCATGCCGAAGCGGTACCGCCTGCGCATTGCGGATGTCGCGAGTATCACTGCCCTCACCGAACGCTTGGAGGAAGAATCGCGGAGGGGATCGCCTGCGAGGATGGTAGCGCTGGGCCTGCCGCAGGCGGTGCGGGCTACTTCGACCGGGCTGGGTCTCTTCCGCGAGGACAGGGAGGACAGGCGGTTCCACCCACGTTCTATCAGCTCCTCTTTGAGTCGACGTACTTGACGAGACCTTGCTCAACAATCTCATTGTGGTATACCGAGTGCCTCCTGATGAAGTCGACTTGGGTAATGGGTTTTTAACGTCAATGTGAAGCATGAACGATGATCTTGATCAAATATACATAAAGGGAGTGAGTGAGTTTTGGATTGGATTGGACAAGTCAGTCCGGCTCGGAAGTCCTCGAAACCTCTTGGCACTACGCTGTTATTGTACCACATTGAAATAATCGAATCTCTTATAGATATACAGTCAAGGCCAGTCTAGGTTGAGTATCAGAATGAAGTCATCTTCAGACCGTAATCCATGCTTCCGTTTGGAGTCTTGCGTGCCTCTACTGCCGTGGCTCTTGAACGAGTCAACATATTGTCCCACCTTGCGACTGTTGACTTCTCAATTTCCGTCGCAAGTTGGAATTTTCCTGCTTTAGGTTCTGGATCTCCTCCTCCATCTTACGCATTGAATCCCTGTCTGATCGTATCTTTCGTGTCGCTGTAACACGAGGTTAGCAACTCGCAATCGTTGACACGATGGTTTCTCCAAGACTTACCTCCTTCCACCAGATCTGCTGTCAATGGACTGTACCTCTTCTGGCCGTTCTTGCCGTCAGCTATGATGATGTCGTCTTGGCATTCTTTGAAAAGCTCGTTCTTTGCATTCTTCAACCTGTCGCTCGTAAGCTCTGGGCCCTCAGCAGCCTCATATTTCGCGTGTTTCGGTGCGCTTTCTTCGCCGGAATCTACAGCCCGTCGCTTGCCGATGGATTTGGCACTAGGGATGTCGACAGTCTCCGGATTCCAACCTCTAGGCGATAGCGGACGGGTTAGTGAGGGGGGCTCAGAAATGAGCTGCGGAGGTTCAGCCATCGGAGGTGGTTGCAAATAGCGTGACGACATCGTGGCGGGGGCGACTCGTCCGGTGTGAATGCTGTACCCCATGTCGGGTGCCGCTGCTTCTGGATGATACGCCATAAGCGGACTGTGGTAAGTCGAAGGCACGTTTGGCGGGTTTGATGGGTTTTCTGCCAGATAATAGGACGGTTGCACAGGCTGTCTATGCGCTAGATAACCACTGTGATGCACGTGGCGGATAGAGTAAGGGGTCGGGCCAATGGACATGCCTGTGAAAGTTCCAATGCTGCGCCCGTCCCAATCGCGTCTCTGTCCTGCATTTGCCGGCGGGTGGCCGCGAGTCGCAGGGGGTCTCGCTAGGGGGTCCTGCAATGCTCCTTGGGTGCGTTCGAAGGATATGCGTTGTGGTTGGCGCGAAGAGCCAAGCATCCGGTCGTCGTCGTGAGATCCGATCCCGCGATGATCGACTTCGAACTGCTCGATCTCAGACATCGGGGTGAACCTCGAAGGACCATGCATACTGGGAGTACCATGCTGAGCCGGCACATCTGTTTGATATGTGATGCTTTGTCTGACGGTCGGGAAAGAGTCGAGCTCAGCCCTACCAGAGCCATGCTGGCTCTGGAATGGAGGAATATGGAAGATGCGAGGAGCCCGCGACGGGCGTCGGAGGTTACTTCTTGGTACATGTCATTACGACCACATTGNGCAAGCCAANATATAATGCACACCTTTGTATACTCGATTCTGCACTAATCCCGGACGCTCCAGCGCTTTGCGTAGAATCTTCCTGGAATGAAGACGGTTTCTGGCTGGCAGACAGGCGTGAGGGATGGCGCTCAAGGGAGAACAGAGCTGGATCTGATTCCGCGCTGGACAGCGCATCAGTCGATAGTATGCTAGAAAACGTATGTGCACTCACGAGCTATCGTCTGTTGAATATCCTTCTAAGCTGCGAGGATCGAGCTCGTCGGGGGGACACGATCGCTCCCGATCATCTTCCTCTTGCTCAAACCCCAGGCTTGAGGGTGTTCTTCTATCGTTATTATGCATGACTCGCTCTGCAAGATTATAAGAGGATTAGATGTAACGGACGGCGGACCAGCGCCGGAAAGTCGATGATGTGCTTTCGTGCGACGGCGTACAGATGGAGGGATATCTGCACCTTGGGGTCTGACTTAAATAGCGACATGATCTTATACTGCCACCGGTGGCACAGGCAACTCACCTCGAACGATTAGATCCATGCTTCCTGGCTTTATTTGACGAACGCTCGATTCGCAACAGCTTGATAATGGGCACAGCTCCCTGTACGAGATTGCGACAATCGGGAACAAAGAAAAGATAAGCGTACTGTGTCCACGGCTGCGAGCTGTTGGTTCTTGACCCTATGCATCTTTAGACAGAAGGGCCAATGCCGATCGCGAGATAGTTTCATTAGGTCTGTTGGAGCTAAAATTTCCAAAATTCAATGCCACTCCGAGTCGACACGACAACTTGGGCTGTGTCCTTTATTCAAAGGCGAAAGGGATCACCAAATCAGATATCTAGAAAGCAACGATGTCAGCCTCCGGTTCTGAAGAATACAAACGCCATTGGCGTGCCGCCTTCGAAAGACAAAGAACCACTGGCAGCGGCCACCAGTGGTTCGGAGGCTGAAGGAGACTGCCCGAGTTCGCCGTGCGGCTGGTGTTGGCCAATATTCCCACGCCTACATTTAGGCTACCGGTACAAGTCGCCTCGCCAATTCAAGATCATAAGTACAATTAGATGTGTCTGAACCTAAGCCTGCAGCTGGACAATCCAGTCCTCCACGATACGCTGAAACCCTGCCTTTTCCACTTCGTCGGTAAACCACTGTGGGTTATCTTGGCAGGCCCGCAATACTTCAGGTAGACGCTGCGAAAGGGTATTTTCGCCGTCGGATTCAGAGTGCAACTCTTGCGGTAAAATTTCTTTTGCTGCGATGAGAAGGTTGCTGTATATCGAGAGCGGCGCCAGTCGACTTCGATCAGTGGTATTTACGAAAGTCCCCAAGGCCGAGTCGACGTTTTCCATGAAAACGGACAACGAATGCCTTTAAGTGCTCGTCAATTACTTTCCCATAAAAATGGGGGCTACTATCCGTTGGACTAATACTCACTCGAAATATGTACGGAAAAAAGTCCGGAGCTGCCCAGCATCTTTGCACTGCGCAGGTTTGCCCGTCCAGACACGGTAAAAGATTTTGAAGTGCGAAGGAAGAAGGGATTCGATCCTCGATAGTTTTGATTTCGACTTCGGCAAGTGTCCAATAGCCCAGGCCACAAGCGATACTCCGTGAATGCGAGTCGCGGGCGGAGACAGTACGGGGCGCAGGACCACTTCAAAAAGGAGTTTCCAAAACTGCTCTCCCTCCAACTTTAGTGCCTTGACATGGGGCTGGGGCCACGACGAATGTATCATCGCGATATTGCATGCTATGACATCCGGGTGCAAAAGCAGTCCCATCTTGTCTCCCGCGCCATCTCCGCCTTCATGGAGGATGCCCCAGCCTGCCGAAAAGCGAAATGCAATTTGCTCCCCGGCCTCCAAGATGTTGTCGCCATGCTGGGTGTTTACGAGTAGAGCGATGGCCTTGGTATAAAGTCGCAACGAGGCCTTCACGTCCTCCCCAGTCCGATCGTCTTGTTCGTTTTGTTTGTTGACAAGGTACTTTTCGGCTCGGCGCAGTGTGTCCGAAAGTAAATCATTTAAGCGACGTGCCCCTGTGGAACAGGAAATGCGATCCAGTAACGTGACATCAGTTGTTGCGCCTATGTGCTCCATTGCTCGAAGCAGTATGTCGGAACGCCCGGTGTGCTCCGAAACCCAACAAAGACACTCTATGTCCACGGTATACTCGTCCGGTGGGCTACTATTCAACTTGAACATAGCCACGATGTCCCGCGGGTCCAAGGCGTCTTGCACCGACGTATTGTTAAACATCATCGTAACGAAGTCTAGAACCGGAGCCATGGCACCCGGAAGAGCGAGATATGCAAAAGGAATGGCCGTGAGTGCAAGTGAGGTTCCACCTTGAAGGTCCAGATAGGGGATGTATCCGATAATGAAGAGCAGGACGGTATTGAAAGTGATATGCAGTGGTACAAACGCAAGAAATTTCCTGGTTATGGTGGCGTGAGGGTAGTTTCCTGGGTCCCACAGTGACTGCCACGCTTTCCGCCGGTCCTCTGGGCCATGGTAGAGTGCGTTGATGCTCACGGAGCTGACGGACGTAAGAAGGGCTATATCAAGGATGCTCGCCACCAGCGAAGAGACCAGAGCAAGCGAAAAGGCATAGGTAGCAATGACGGCGGACTTCGGTGGCTTCGATAGCGGAACGGTAAAATCGCTTGGTACAGACGCGGTCTCGCTGCCGTTCACATGCTGTAAAATTGCAAATCGGAGGAGTTCATTGGTCGCGTCTACTGGGTTGGATTGTAGAAACGTCATGGAAGAGATGAGGAAGCTGCCTGTGATTCCGGTAAAGAGTCCGATCTTAGGAAACAGCGTTCAATCCATGACTTTGTGTTGAAAGGAACGATACTCACAAAGATCAAAATGTAGCTCAACAATGCTATACATTCGGTTTGTCGCTGTTTGATCCAAACCGGAAAAAGAGTATGGAACTCTTCCCAAAGTTCATCGTCTTGTTGGAGCCGCTGGTGTGCATCTGAAGTCATTGCGAAGTTGTAGTGGACAGGGAGGTCGACGACGTACCACAAGTCAGATTATATATGTCTCTTGCGGCAAAATTAGAACAATATGGCTATGAATAGGCAAGCCTCACCTTCTGTGCTACCTATCATATTCCGAGTCACAAGCTCGGAACCTAACAGGATCAGCACACATTTTTATGGTCCATTAAAGGTATCATTGACGCGACCAGCGATTTGGATGACCCGCCCGAGCAGAGTACTGAAGCTTGAAGGGCCGATACGTACACACGATGCTTCCACCGGCACGTCAGGCACGGTGCCGATTCGCAAGAGCGGTATGAGTACTACTCAGTACTTATCTCGCCGAAAATCATGTCTTCGCACGTGGCATTGTGCACAAAGTCTCTATTGGTATGCGATTTGGCTTGATGATTATAATGCGGACGCTATGATACGACACTCCACGTCGGCTTCCGAGGCAATTGGACGGCACCTAACAGAAGATCGTCGGAGCCCGCCATCTACCCGCGGCAACAGCAATTAATGATCTAGAAGGAAAAACCAATGAAGTCCTTCTGAGACGAATTTCGAAGAGCATAACAGTAGTACATATCGATGATCTTCAGCAGTATTTCCCGTTTCCCCGGCCCCAAACACCGTGCACCGCCACATCTACTCCTCGCCGAGCTCCTCTTCCTCTGCGATCATCTTCTCCACCTCCAAGGCGGCCATGCAGCCACTGCCAGCGCTGGTGATTGCCTGGCGGTATCGTTTATCCTGGACGTCACCCGCAGCAAAAACACCCCTCACGGAGGTCTGCGTGGTGCCAGGAACCGTGATGATGTATCCGTCAGCGTCGGTCTGGAGCTGGTCACGGACAAGGGCAGTGGCGGGCTCGTGTCCTATAAAGCACCAGGCATGTCAATCAGACGTTCGACATAGAAGGTAAAGGGCTTTCTTACCAATTGCGTAGAACAGGCCGTTCACAGGGAGGTCGGACTCCTGCCCCGTAGATACGTTTTTGATACGCAGGTTGTTCAGCAAGTCGCCGTCGCCTTGACACTCAGTTGCAACCGTGTTCCACAGGACGGTCTATAAATAGTAAGTACAGTGTCAATGCAGACGCTCGAGATAGAGCACGCACAATCTTGGGGTTGTTCAGGAGACGCTTCGCCATGATTTTTGATGCACGGAGCTCGCTGCGGCGGACAAGGACGTACACATGGGACCCATACTTGGTCAAATCTGTCCAATGAGAATGAGCGACAGGTCACGAGGAGGGAAAGAGGACCGTACAGGTCGCTTCTTCGGCCGCCGAATCACCCCCGCCGATCACAGCGAGAGGCTTATTCCGGAAGATAGGCACGGCACCGTCGCAGACGGCACACGCACTGATACCGCTTTGCCAATAGAGCTCCTCGCCCTTGAGTCCAAGACGTTTTGCACTCGCACCAGTCGCGATGATGATCGTGTCAGCAGTCTCGGGCTCGTCAGCTTCCTGGTACTCGCGCCAGTACTTGAAGGGGCGGCGAGAGAGATCGATCTTCGACACCGTCTCGGTGATGATGCACGTGCCGAAGCGAATAGACTGAGCGCGGAATTTGTCCATGAGCTCAGGGCCGAGAACACCAGTCGGGAAGCCAGGGAAGTTCTCGACGTCTGTGGTCGTCGTGAGCTGACCACCCGCGGCGAAACCGTTAGCCATGAACCCCTCGAAGAGGACGGGGTTCAGGTTGGCACGCGCGAGGTAGATAGCGGCGGTATGTCCCGCAGGGCCAGAGCCAATGATGACCTAGAAAGAAAGACGGGAGTTAATTATCGAGATCGATCGAAACGCGTCCTAGCATGAAGGCAGCCTGACAGAGGCTCTTGGCAAGCAGAATGCATTAGCAAGCATCGAGGACGGCACCCCTCCTCCGCTCGTTGAGCATAGGAAAGGAGTCCGTGAGTAAGATATTTTGCCACCATCTCACATCTCGATAATCGCCTGTCCAAGTCCCGTGAACCATCCATCTGTGTCGGAGTACCTCTCCGCTGTAGTCTATTCGAGCACTACGCCAAGGCGTATCCCATCCGTTGCTCTCTAGACCAATATATACGGTGCGCATGACACTCACCACTTTTGAGTGCATCTTCGAACTTTGCCCATTAGCCTCTTCGTTCACTCCATTCGCGTTGGTGGGTGCCATCTTCCGTACGTTGACGTGATATTGAGTCGATGTAGTATGCACGGATGCTGCGAGCGGTATAGCGGAGTAGATCGTCCGAAAGACGCTCTGGTATCGAGGAAAGTAGAATGAAATGATGGTGAAGAAGATGAAAAGACGAGAAAGAAAAGGTTTAAAGCAAGCTGCGTGAGCGAAGAACTGCAGTCACCATTTCGATTACGAGCTTGGTCTCGTGACTGACAGGCACACGTGATCAAATGGATAATCAAATTCGATTCGTTGGAATGGGCGCTTATGCCGCGTCCTCCCCTTCCCGTGATTTTTCATCCAGCTTCATTGGCTGGTGCAACGTGCTGTTTCCTCTCAAAGCAACAAATCCGACAATGCTTACATGCTGGTCGGTATCGGGGGACAAGTGGCATCGAGGTTGTCAAATTGGTGTTAATAACACTCCGAGTCTACCCGAATCGATATCTTCATTTCGACCGGAGGTGAACACACTGTGGACACAAGCTTCCTTCCTGAGGCCTGAGGCTGTCTATCGAGGCGCGATTGGTGACGACACTTCTGACCAATTTCTAGCACGCTCTACTCTCACCGCCCGCGATCAATTGCGACGGGTGCAATGGCGCTGTCTGCAGACCACCTTCTGACTGCCATCGTGCGAGGGTCCGGAAAAAATGAAGTATACATCGACGGGTACGTTATGCCCCCTCCACTACCATGTGTACTTAATTTAGCGTTTCAGTTAAATATGGTCTTGGCACCAGTCATTCCAAAGCATAGAACGCGTGTTCTAGACTTTCTTCGAGCGAAAGGCAAGGGAGGAGTAGAAACACTGTCCAAATATGCCGACGGATCTCCGCTGCAGCTGCTGTTATGATCAGCGGGCCGCGAGCGGGTAACTCTGGATGACCATCAGAGAATATTTATATTACCTGACGCCGACTTCGAGCGGTCATGTGGTACTGGGAAGTGTCTAATATTGTCCGTGGAAGAGCCTCGGAGTTGCGCACAGACGTGTACACCCTCGTCCCGCCCTACGTGAGCAATGCCTTTGACCTATACTGACGTTAGCTTCAGGCGCATGACGACTGAAGGGACTTTGTCAGGCCTACCCTTCTGTCTATTTGCAGTCGGCTCCATGATTTCCTAGTGGGTGGTGCTCGCTCGCGGCATCGTGAGCAGGCGTACGTCTATCACATCAGAACCCGACCCCGGCTGCGTCAAGCTGTCAGGCCCTGCATGCGTTAACGCCTCAGTGACACTCCTCCGGTTCCATCTCGGCTTCGGATGAATTGCTGGAGGTTCAACGTCGGGTGTTTGACTTCTTCAAAACGTGCTGGCCATCACCCATTGAACCTTGTTTGTCCCTCGTCTTGCCCAGCGTGACGATCTGTTGCCTGCCGGCCGGGTCGAGCACCCGCCCTCCTGGTCAGCTGGATAGGCTTTGACTCCGATTCCCCGTCGCTATAAGAGTGTACGTCCTCCATTCTGGGACGCCAGGTTGTCGCTTGTGCTCTCCTCTCCTCGGAACATGTTCAAGTTTACCACTGCTCTCGTTGCCGTCCTGCCCTTCTTGCGTCTGGCTGCTGGCCAGGCCCAGGAGTGGGGCCAGTGTGGAGGTATTGGTTGGACCGGGCCCACCACTTGCGGTACGCTATTCCATAGCAAGGCTTTTTTTCTGTTTCTGATCGTAATTGTGTAGTGGCCGGCACAGTTTGCACGGAGAGTAACGCTTACTACTCCCAGTGCTTGCCCGGCAGTGCACCGCCGCCCCCGCCTCCGACTTCGACGGTCTCGCAGCCCAGCGGACCGAGCTCGACTGGCACTGCACCCACCGGCCTGTCGTCCATCCCCGCGTCGACCCTTCACCAGATTACCAACTTCGGTACCAACCCGAACAACATCGGGATGTACGTTTACAAGCCCGCAAAGGTTGCGTCGAACCCTGCCTTGATCGTTGCAAGCCACTGTATGTCATCTACATTTGCTTAAGTGACTTGAACTCATGCACAACTACAGACTGTTCGGGAACTGCTCAGGCCTACTACTCTGGGTCTAAGTACGCACAGCTTTCCGAGACCTACGGATATGTCGTGCTTTTCCCGAACTCTGTATGTGCACCTATATCTCGCGTTTTCTCTATATTCACATCAGGCTCCCATCTATAGCCCCACTCCGGTACCTGCTGGGATGTATCCTCAGACGAGACTCTCACGCACAACGGCGGCAGCGACTCCCTCGGCATTGTGTCCGCCGTCCGCTACGCGATCTCGAACTGGGGTGTTGATGCCAGCCGCGTCTTTGCCGTCGGCACGTCTTCCGGCGCCATGATGACGAGCGTTCTCGCTGGTGCCTACCCAGATGTCTTCAAGGCCGGCATCGTCGACTCCGGAGTTGCGTTCGGTTGCTTCGCTCTCCCCGGCCAGCCTGAGGACAGCTGGAACTCGCAGTGCGCTGAGGGCCAGCTCATTCTCACGGGCGCACAGTGGGCCGCAAAGGTCACGGCTGCGTACCCCGGCTACACCGGTGCCTACCCCAAGATGCAGGTGTGGCACGGAACTGCGTGCGTCTTATACCACTAGTTTCCCAGCCGGTTCAGTGTAAACTGACGTACATCTTGCAGCGACACGACTCTCTACCCGCAGAACTTCTTCGAAGAGGTTAAGCAGTGGACAACCATCTTCAACTACCCAAGCACACCGCTCTCCAACATCACCGAGAGCTACCTTCCTAACACCTACCACAACGCGACGTTCGGCCCCAACTTCCAGGCCATCCTCGCCCAGGGTGTCGGCCACACCGTGCCGCTCTTCGAGCAGCAGTACTTGCAGTTCTTCGGTCTTGCATAAGTAAAACGCCGGATTTGGGTGAGGTTTTGAGCTACTGTACGGTTTCTACAGCATGAAATGAAAGTCAAAGATTTGAACTGAATTTCATGAGCGTACTTAAGAAACATTTGGGCTGAGGCACTGCCGAGGCCGCCGGCGCTTGACGAGTATCTTTAGATTCATAACCACGTGATCAAGAGCGTCTATTAGAGCACGTGGCTACTAATTGTAATCTTGAGCGTTTAATCCTTCCCACCTTGACCGTCACCTACGCGTCTTCTTGAGCCTAGCCACTACCGCTGTCATCTTGCAATTTCACTCCATTCGATTCCGATAGGGACGTGCTCGATTTTTTGTCGAAGCTGTCAAGCGGGGTATGTAAGTATGTGGACATTTGTATCACTCTCTTCGTGACACATGAAGTTATCTATCCCACTAGCGATTCATGAATCACGAAGCAATCGGCGCTTTGACAACGTCGCAGAGATGAAATGCCTCGTCAAGTTGGCGCTTTGGCCTATTGAATTACTGTGACCGCAGATAGACGAGAATAGGGCCAGGATCCGTCACGCGGACAACAGGCCTGATGAACGGCGATCATGATAGTCTTGTCGACAAGAATGCTTAGCCTAGCCATCTCAAGCTCAAGCGCTCAAGTCTTGCAGCTTGAAGTCCGCTGATGTCCGTAATGAGAGGGGATTCTGGACTCACGCATGTCTGACAGACTCCGCCCCATATACAATTTATCCAAACTACAATAAGCAATCTGAAAGGAACCTCGACTCTCGAGCCTCGAGGCGAAGCAACGTGTTCTCCGGCATTACGTACGGGCCTTCAGGGTTTCAATTTGACCCCGCAGAACAATAATGCCGAATTTCGTGGACTTCAAACCACGACCCGGCGTCGGTGTCCTTGGCGTCCCCGTCGAATTCGCCTCTGAAGATGGCCATTGTGCAGGAAGGCTCGGTTCACTCAGGTACGATGTTTGCAGCACCGATCTTCCTTCTTCTGCTCATCATCACGCGTAGTCGGGGGGACCGGTACGCAGCTGCGCGCCTGATAAAGCATCCACTCCCAAATACGACTGCGCGCCGCCCAGCATCTAGCCGTCGTTAATTCAACTGACCACGATGGGCTACTCACATTAGATCTGGCGCTGTGGGCTATACTAAAATGAATGGTGAGTATCCAACACAGCACATAAAACGTCCGCAGTATACGTCTTATGCCCAAATACTCAGATACCTTGTTACCGAGCACCCCCGCCCGGAGTGGCGTCATGCAATTCCCGGAATACAGTAATCAATGATACGGACATCGGGTATGCACCACGTTTACAAGTGTCCTGGACAATCTCAAGATATATTAAATTTCATAACATCATAGGCTGACTCTTTTCCGCTCGCTAACCGGTTTATCGGCGCCAGATAACCCAAAATGGCCAAAAACACGCCCTGAGAAGCCGAGAGACCGTTAAGTTTTCCACCTGACTAGGGCGCGAAGTATCACGCCGACTTCCCTCTGATGAGTGCCCATCGTCTGGCTGCCGTATACAGCAGGTACGTCCTCTTACTCTGGCTTTCACGGTGCGTCTAATATGCCGAATTAGCGCAGGAACCACCTTAGAACCCTACCACTATCGCGCTTCCGGTGATTTCAAAGAATCTTCCGTAAAAAGCTAACGCGGATTTGTTGCAGACCAAGCGCGACTTGCCTTGCAGCAATATGTTCATTTTTACATAAAATCCTGCATGCCATGCCTTAAAGTCCAGGCGGCGTTGTCGTCGTCCGAACCCCGCCCACCATGTCGAGCGCCGTACCACTTGTTCAGCTTCTCGTCCACGGAGTCCGCAGAGCCGCATGCAACCGGGCCACCTTCCCCGTCTACAACTCATACTCCAACAAACTGGTCACCAACTCCGCTTCTGCCTCCTCCGAAGATGCCCATGCTGCTGTCGAGTCCGCTCACCGCGCCTTCCCTGCATGGGAGGCAACCCCACCGCATGAGAGACGCGATGTCTTCCTGCGCGCTGCGAGTATCATGGAGAGCGATAGGTGGCGCAAGGAGGTGGCGGAGTCCATGCTCTCGGAAACAAGCAGTACCGTCCCGTGGCAGATGTACAACACGATGTCGGCCCCGAACGTAGTCCGAGGGTTCGCGGCGATGGTGAACGAGTTGAAGGGGGAGACATTTCAAAGCGTCGTTCCTGGGGGGCAAGTGTTCATTCAGCGGAGAGGGCAAGGCGTTATGTATGTGGATTTCAGCTCTTCCAGATCATCATCTCACGCGTATCTGACGTACCCAGATACTCGATGTGCCCGTGGAACTCTCCCGTAACGCTCACGCTCCGTGGGGTAGTCGTACCGTTGATTTGCGGGAACACGGTCGTACTCAAACCATCCGAACACAGCCCTCGTACCCAGTCTTTGGTTGTGGACGCATTCCAGGAGGTATGTCACGCCATCATTTTATGCCGTTATCGCCTCGTGTTCAGCTGCATGTATCGAATAGGCTGGCCTCCCTGCAGGTGTTCTGAACTTCCTTCCGATGTCGCGTGAAGATTCTCCAAGACTGACGGCAGAGATCATCGCACACCCTCATGTCAAGAACGTAACGGTACGAACCGGAGGACGCCCTGCATTTGTTGTCGTAATTTTGCTGATTTTTCTTTTGTTTTCTGTGCGGCATAGTTCACAGGCAGTGATACAGTCGGAAAGAAGATTGCTGAGCAGGCGAGTCGTCATCTGAAGCCATGCATACTGGAATTGGGCGGAAAATCCCCTGCCGTCGTACGTATTTTCCGTTAATTCTCGAATGCGTAAAGGAGGAATAGTGACGTCATTGCCAGGTACTTGAGGACGCGGACGTCGACCAGGCAGTCAGGGGGATCCTTCTAGGCGCGTTCAGACGCGGGCCAGGTCTGCATGTCTACCGAGCGGGTCATCGTGCAGCGGCCCGTTGCCGAGAAGCTTATCTCCAAGTTGAAGGCTCGCATCGCCACTCTAGGCTGGAAAGCCGGCGACCCTCGAACCTCGTTTGTTCCGCCTCTGTTCTCGGAGCGCAGTGCGGAAAATGTCAGAGATTTGCTGCAAGAAGCCAAAGCGGCAGGGGCGAAGATACTCCTGGGCGATGGAGAGCGAAGCGGAGCCGTCGTTCAGCCTCACATGGTTACCGGTGTGCGTCCGGGGATGCGGCTATGGGAGCGCGAAAGCTTCGGTCCCGGTACGCGCCTGATGCAGCGATTGACTTTCGTTGAATGCTAACGTGGGCTTCGACTTCGCAGTGATGCTGATCGCGGTGGTCGATACCGTCGAAGAGGCAATTGAGCTGGCCAATGCCACGGAATACACTTTGACTTCCTCGATATGGACGAAAGATCTCTATAATGCTATGAACATTGCGTCACGGATTCGGGCAGGTAAGATCTTTCGCTGCCGGCCCAGTCTACATCGCTTTTAAGATATCGAGCTGATCATACATCCTCACAGCGGCCGCCAATATCAACGGCCCGACCGTACACGTCGAACTGTTGAACGGCAACTCAGGCTTGGGGTGCGTAATCATGCAGAACACATCCTGTAACCAGATCCTGATCTGAACTTCCAGGGGCGCGAGCGGCTATGGCTGCTTCGACGTGCAGCATCTGACAGATCGCAGGATGATTGTGCTGCATCCTCCGGAACGCTCCTACCCAGTCCCTCATCTATGATTACGATGATTACGACTTCTCCACGACCTTGATGTCGGACATTTATCTTTATAATGAGCTAACAGATTACGATACTGCTTTCCTTGCTGTTTTGTACGGCACGTCATACTGTTGTACGACGACTGTTGCCGTTGTTTTATATCTTGTCTACATGTTGTAGTACCACCTCGTCTACTCGATGACAACGGCTACCAAATTAACACCTCCTCTCTCATCAACTCTCAACATACCCAGCAGATGCACGATCCGATTCCCACCAATTTTCATCAGGCTGTCAAATCGCAGACGCCCGGTCGCAAGGCGCACCACTCGGGCTGCAACGGGATTGCCTTGACGCCTCTCTGGATGAAGCGATATGCGACATCGTGCAGCCGCGGCAGCGCGGCGCTCACTTTCATTCCGCTTCCGGACCAGAAGACTTCGGCGCCAGAGGCAGCACGAGGCCACACGATGGAGTCGAGGTTCGATGGTCCCGACTGTTCGGTCCACAGCAGATGCTGGCCTAATGCGAGGGCATATTCAGAATCCCAGACAAAGCAGCTCGGTATCCGACGTACCTCCCAAGACAAGCGTTGCCTCTTCCTCGGTCAGATTGGCCGTCGGGTCAAAGGAGTACGACTAGACAAATGAAGTTTCATCAGGACGGAAATGCCTGTAGTGGGAGAAGGTATAGCACCTTTTGCCATGTCTTGAAAGGATCACACCAGCTATTGCTGCAGAGTGATATACAGAGTTAGGTAGGCCCGCGACAAGGTCAAGGTGCCACCTTACCCATCGATATCGCTGCCGATCCACTCTCCAGCCCCGCAGTCCTAGGAGATAGTCAATTTAAACAGAAGCTCTGCGAAGGTGGTGGCTTTCTTACCATGTAGAAGTAGTCCGAAGCTGAATGCACGAACTTGAAGCCTTTCGCAGCGACGGCAGCGGCATTTGCGGAGGAGATCCACACCCTGTTAGATAGAGTCGCAATGAGGCTAATGAGAAGCACTTTGACTGTCACAGACCCACATCACAATTGTATCATTTGCCAGTGTTACATTATAGTCAAGGACCATTTCTACATCTGTCGTCAGTGACTGATCTTCAAAATGAGGGACCAAAGCCGCGTACCTTCCCAAACGACGGGTGTCTTCCCCTGCGCCTTCACAGCAGTATGCGTTGCCTGCACAAACGAGTCCAACGCTTCCGTGAGAGTCTTCCCAGATGCATTCAGCGCTTGCTGCGTCTCGGGATCCTGGTTATAACAATTCGTGTTGACCTCGTCGCCGCCGGTGCTCAGCATAGACGACGGAAACATTTTAGCGACGGCAGTGAGGAGATCAGTGGTGAACTTGGTGGCGTCCGGAGAGGCGAGGCGAAGCTGCCCGGCAGGAGGTTCTATAGGTGATTTAAGACCATGTCGGAAACAACAAGGGAAAGCGTATACCGTTGGCGAATGATGACCAGGGCCTGGCTTGTGCGCATGCGACAAACTCGGGATGCGACTCAGAAATAATGGCGGTATGTCCGGGCGTGTCAATTTCCTGGAGGCAGAGTTTACGTGCTGAACAGTGGTAGGTCACTGAATAAGACCTACTACAAGCACGTCAATCCCACGCTTGATCGCATGTGATCAGTAGGGGATTTCAGGCGTTAAATGTCACGAACTCACTTGACCTGCATACTGGACGATTGTGTTGACATCACTAGGGGTATATATCGACGAGGACGAGTAGGCGCCCTTCTCTGATACTTCCGTGAATCCGGGGACTTGGAGCGGAAAGCTTTGGCTATCGGATACGTGCCAGTGCAACGTATTCAACTGCAAGCTATGTCAGGCGGCAGGAGATGAAATGATAGAGGAACCTGATACCTTAACCCAGCTCATAGCATCCAAAGTTCGTTGGATATCAGCCACGGGAAAGCTTGAGAGGACATTCATGATAGGCTCGAAATAACTTGGGTAATTTGCTTACAAGTTCCTAGCCGTATCAAGCATAAAGCCTCGGTAGGGCTGAGTGAACAATCAGCGCTACATAAAGTGACAGCAATGTGAACACCCACATAAAGAGGTGAATCCTGAATAGAGATCGGGGCCTCGATGGTGTATATTTCACCATTCGACCAGTACCACAGCTGATTGAACGTCGTGAGCCCTCTAAACAGACCCAGCGTAGAGTTCGCGCTCAAGACCGCAGCAGAGCCATCGGCGGGAACAGTCAATATGTAACTTTCATCGCGTTCGCTCAAAGGTGCACGAGCTTCTTCTGCGATACTTGAAAGTATTTTGGCCTGGCTTGCGCTATGCAATTGGACAGTCAGGGCTGACAGTGTCTTGGTATGAGCTAGCGCCGAGGCATCTGCCGCACCACGACCGATGACAAGTCGCTCCAGCTTGTCGTTTTTGATGAAAGACGTGGTACGCTGCACAGCCGCTAACAGATCGCTCGGAGCGTTCGGCACAGAGACATGGATGGCGAAGTTGGATGCGAGCCGCAAGGCGCCGGAGCCTGTTTGAAGCGATTTGGGCAGAGGCCAAAGTGCCGAGACCGGCGAAAGAACAGCAAACGGGCAGAGCAGGAGGGCGAAGGAGACCATATGAGCACGCGCCTTATCACTACAGCAGTCCAGGTATCCTGATGGTTATATAGGTGTCCTAGGGAGAAAAGGAAGCGCCATACAACGTACGACGCGATTCAGATCGAGGCTAGCCAGTCTCCTATCGCAGCCTCGAGCACATGGGCTGTCACCGTACCTGCTGGCGATGCTGGCAGCGTCAGCAGATAAAGGTATTTATATATATCAGGAAGAAGGACGAAGATGAGCTGGAAGATGGGACCATGTGTGTTCGACAGCACATGACTCAATCTTGAAGTCTGCGGATCTGTTCAGTCTTCAGCTAGACACGCGCCGCGGTGATAAGCCTTCCTTTGACCGTCGGACAGCGATAACTTAGTCTGTGAGGAAGTGCTCGAGTAAGTAACTCCGCAACGGGACATCTCCCGAAATTTAAACTCCCCTCGACTCCTCCAATGTCTTTGCTCTTCCCGCCACGAGGGCGACCGGCGGCCCGCTGGGGATAGTCAAGCTATGAATTCCTCCAAACTCGTATGTATTCAATACAATCGCGTGTCTTATTTGTCGTCTGTTCGTATGAAGGCTGAGTGCACCTGCGAAGGTTGCGCATAACAGATACCATGACCACAGACCTGCAGCAACTACTGGAGTTTGCCTCTCTCAATCCCGGCATCCTCTCTGTCACGCTGTCGCAGATGGCGCTCTTCCATCAGCTGGCGTCTCTGCACCGGCGTGACATCATCCTGACCCTTCATGCACGTACGAACATAAACGAACCGCCCACCCATCTTTCTCCATCTCTTAACCTCTTTCTCTCTGGCGCATGCGAACTTACTCCCGACGAAACACGTCTCTGCTGGCTGCTTCTGCGCCACAAAATCTGGGACACTTCCGACGTACAAGCCAGTGATCCAGCACAGCTTAGATCAATCCACCGCATCCACGGAGATCCGATAGGCTTAAGTACGTGCACGACGACGCCTTCAATGTCGTAGACAGAGATCTGACATCAGAAATAGCGTACACCGCCCTATATCCACCCAATCTTTTCTGCTATACGCCCGGATGCAGGCGCAGTCAGATTCTAATCACGAAGGCCATGCAACGGAAGGCCGTGATATATACACTTTCAGACGGTGTAGTGCCGACGTATCATATACATATGTACTGCGAACGTAGGTCTCTTTCCCCTTGTCCGAGTCGTTGTGCGCCTTAGACCTTGTATCGCTTCTAGATTGCAAAACCGGCTACCACAACAACTTTTATGTGCGCAATGGTCGTCGATTTTACTACACAAATCCTGTTCCTGAATATCTGCAAGTCGGGACGCACCACTTCGCCGAACGTCGCCTGGTAAAGTTGTGGACTGCGCAGTTGCTCTATTCCCGGTAATGCTCTTTTCGTCTGGAGAGCACATATAGTGATCTGACTGTTCGTTTACAAAGGACCTCTGCATTTCATTGTGCACAAATCTACAACTATGCCCTCAAGAACAGTCCTTCTATGGACCCTGACTGGGGTGTTTCCCCTACTGTCCGCTGTGAGGAGGTGTCGGATGCGTTCACCCTCTTATCTCTCTTAGAAGACTGCGAACACCGCAACACCGTCCTCGAGGTCGCTCACACGGGGCTTCAAAAGGACCGTTTCACAGCTGCTGTCCAGGCTCGCGATGAGTATTTCGAACAGTTGTTAGGTATCTGACGAGGTTGGAATTTGGATTTGTCGGATTGGTTCGTCTTGTTCTCTGTTCGATTCCTTTGCCATGTGTTTCGTTTNGTTTCGCTCTTGTTCCTTTGTTCGTGGCTTATTCTACAAGGNCTCATCGACTTCATCGAGAGCATCCCACACTCCCCTTGTGCACCTGAAGCGGTGCTCGTCGTGCCTCGCCATACCGAGGTCTACATGCGATTATTAATTTTGTTATTTTGCCTTACCTTGGTTCTCGGCTACGATAGTCCTATAATCTTACGGCACTATTCTTGTTATACTCGAGTTTGACTCGAGTACTGTCTTAGTATTATCTTTCGAAACGGGTCTCTAATTGACTTAAACATGAGCCCGTGCGGCCCTCAATCATCATCGAGTTCAATTTTCGCCGTCTGATCTCTTGTGTCCGGCGCCTCAGAGTCTCAGACTCAGCGCCGGCGCCAGTATACTGATGCTTATCAGGAATTTATTTAAGTAATTATTTTCTCAAACGAGTCTGTAATGTAAGTGTTTAGCGCCGGCGGCGCTTAGGAATCGCGTCACGATGCAAACTTGACTTCCTTCATGCCAGTGGGACATCGATGATCCACATCCACATCATCATCACATTCTACTGTCAAGGACGTCTTTATGCTCACTACGGCCTTTCATGACATCGCTCCTAAATTTGCGAGACTAATGGGGCTCCGGGGAACAGTCTAAGCGTTGGCACAGAAACACTACTGAAACAAATACAGTACACCATCATAGCAGGTCTGCGTGTACCATACACTCGGCGGTCCGGCGTGATGCTTTCATAGCCACTGACGATCTTCTCAACCCGCGGCAATGGTTATGTACTCCGGATCCAGCACAGGTGGTATATATATAATGCGGCTGCCTAATCGACTACCCTGAGTCCTACGGCAAGTAGCACCTCTCATGTTACTCTCTGTCGTTCCACTCCTTTGTGCTTCCATCGCTCTGGCGGCGTCGCCACCAACCCTTACGCTCAGCGCGCTCAAGAATCCTCAGCCGAAGAGACCATCACGCCATGCCTCGGCCCCCGCCAGCGAGCCACTGCAGGATCAATTCAACGGCACAGATCTACAGTGAGTCATAGACGCCTGGATATCAATGAACTTAGCTGATAGTGCTGCTAGGTGGTATGGAAACGTTAGCTTCGGCACGCCACCTCAGATCTTTGGGGTGGTTTTCGACACAGGCTCCTTCAGCATCGAAGTACCGGGGATACAGTGCGGCTCGTCATGCGCACACCAGCGCAAATTCAACTATACGGCTAGCTCAACGTTCGTGAATTTGACGAAAACGGGAAACATTACATTTTTCACTGGTGGTGGGGTTGAGCCAAGTAAGTCTCACACGTGGCTGCCTGAGACTGCTTTCTGACTCGTTCATTCAGGTGTACGTGGAGATACCTACATTGTTCGTATGTTGACAAGCTGACAGAGCCTCTCTAGGACACAGAGACGATGCACCTCTTGGAGGTCAATGACACGATGACGCTGCTGGATATTTCGGCACCAAACACCACATTCCTGCTAATCGAGGCTCAATCTGCTGGTTTCGTGAGTTGTTTTGAACTGCGATCACAGATTCCCGAACTGAAATCGCCTCTCTCAAGTAGCTAAATGACCCTTACGATGGCATCGTATGTTTATTGGGCGTTTCTGGGTAATCGGCAGGACTAAATATGGTTATAGGTCGGGATAGGCCTCAACTCGGCGAGCAGCCTCTTCACCGCCCTCAGGCAAGCAGGGCTTCCAGGTCAGCGCGACGTTGCATCTCCATTCCCATATTCACAAATGACTTTCGTGCATAGCGCTTTACAGCATGTTCCTGACGCCTCCTCTATATCAGTTAGTGAAATCCGCCCTCCTTCGTTTCTGCCTCAGAGTGCTCCCCATCAAGATGTTGTCCGCTTTACTCCCTCTCCTGTGCCTCCCGGCCACCTTCGGCGCTGTACCTCAAACCATCAAGCTGTCCGCATGTCAAGCCACCAAGCGCAACATTCCGGGTCCAGTTACCGAACCCCTGCAGAATCAATTCGATGGAACTGACGTAGCGTAAGTTCAATGCGAGCTCCGAGTCCAATTTAGTCGCATGGACATTTTCTTCAGATGGTATGGCAATGTCAGCTTCGGGAGCCCGCTGCAGACATTTGTTGTCACCTTCGAGACGGGCTCGTTTACAGTTGAGCTCACTGGTATCCAGTGCGGTGATCCTTGCAAGAATCAGCGCAAATTCAATTACACTGCAAGCTCGACATTCGTCACTCGGAACGAAACCGACAAGATCGATTTCGAAGTGGGAGGCAGCAGCTAGCCCAGTACGTTATCTACTTTGCGCACAGTTACCTTTACTCATGTTCTTCTCGCGTCCAGATGTGAGCACAGATTTGCCCCGACCATTCCGCCTCTTTCACACCTGTGATCTAATGACGCCTCCCTCAGCAAATTCAAGGATTTGATGTGTTGAAGGCCAACGACACGATGAACGTCATCGGAATTTCTATCCCAAGTTTTCCGTTCAATGTGATCACGAACCAAACTGTATCTCTTTGTGAGTGATGTTCCTTCTGCTCCTTCACGTTACGACTCTGACGATGCAATCGAACAGGCCAGCGATGCTTTTGACGGCATTGTAGGTTCTCCTCGCAGATCGACCTCAAGGTCCAGCTGACTTTCGGATGTAGATCGGAATGGGCTACCAAACGGACGGTGGCATCTTCCCCGCCCTCAAACAAGCCGGTCTTCCAGGTGGGCTCTTTGACATTCCCGTCAATATTCATTCTAACCTAGCTGCAGCGGTCTTCTCGTTGTATCTTACCCCGCGGGCTGTCGGTAACGTTGAAATCATGCTCGGCGGCTACGACAAGTCCAAAACGAACGGTGTGGAGCCGACCTACGCCACTATCCTGCCGCCCTGGGTGCCGTCCTCCAACACCAGTGACAACTTCTGGTCGTTGAAGTCTAGTCAACTCACGGTGAACAGCGGGCCCATCAACGGCAACCTGTTCCAAGATATCTCGCTCGTCTTCGATACCAGCACGTATGGCATGGTCTTGCCAACGAACCTGACCCAAGTACGTTATCGTGCGCGGCCTCTTTTGTTGATCAGGCCTGACAGTTGCTTTTCCAGGCCATCTATGCGCAGATCTCGCCCGACATCAAGCCTTTCGGCAACGGTGGCACATACGCGATCTCCTGCTCGAAGATCAAGAATCTCTCATCGGAGATCACGTTCACGTTCACTTCCACTTCAAACGTCGCCTTTCAACCTCACCATCCCATCGTCTGAGCTGAGCTCGGGGCCTCTCAGCGAGGACTCGAGCATGTGCCAGACGCTGATTAGCACGTACGACGGCTACCCGCTCGGTATTCTCGGTAGCGCCTTGTTGAAATACTACTATTCCTTTTGGGATGTGGACAATGCGCAGCTTGGGTTCGTCAAGAACACGTTCTGAGGCGGGTGAGACGTCAGGCGTAGTCGTGTAGTACTTGTACAGCGTTTCAAACGCATGCAATGTCATTCGCCGTATTTGTACTCCTCGACGTCTGACAGCAGAAGGTTTCCTCTTTTTGATATGAGAATTAAATATCCTTTGTCCATTACATCGTGACAATAAGATCCAAAGATAGGCCTAGATAGTAAGTGTTCAGATGTGCGAAAATATAGTAAGATGTACGAGCTATCGTTCAGACGACCGCCATGTAGAGTCCGTAGATCGAAACTGTGGCTTATCCCAGCAAACTGAACACTCCAACGAGCCCCAGGAGTGCGGTTCCGAAGGCCACAGCGCTTCGTGAGACGGCGAGTGAGAATGCGTCAGAGGTGGAGGGGCTGTACAGGTGAGTGAGTTCGAAGAAACGAGGAGAAGAACAGACGTAAACATACGAGGTGTTAGAAGCGGAGGACGATCCTGTTCCGGAGGCTGCACCCTTGCTTGCAGTCGGACCTGCGGATCTCGACGACGAACTTGACGCGCCATCCGGATTGCCCACCGCTGCGCTGGTGTTGAATGCACGAGTCGTGTTGGACTGCAGAGCCCAGGTTATACCGCCCGTGACGTGCCCCATGAATAGATTGTCCTAAATAACAGAATGGATTTGATGCTCGACCAGAGCTCGCGAAACTATAACTCAAATAAAAGATCACGCACCTGCCACGTCTCATTCAGGTGACCGAGACTCGTGTAGAAGCTGCGGCCTGCAGTGCCGTTGCTGTCTACACCAGCCCCGCGTTCCTGATACCAGGCTGAAAATGAACAGTGAGTCAACACCTAGAGTTAAAGAGATGTGCACGGCAGACCAGTTGGATGGGGAGTGCCCTGGTTGAAGTTTCGAGGACCGGGATCTACATATTTTCAGTCTATGATTCGAGGGGAAGAAGTGAGGCTGGCGAACGCACCGGTATAAGACGATTCATCTGCAGAAAGGACTACAACAGCCCCGACCGAGCGGGGATCCGACTTGAAGTTGTACCTAAGCGAAGCGTAAGCTTAACTTTGTTTCGCCTCCTTCAAAAAGGAAAGCTGTGGACTCTTACATTTCATCCTGGACATGCCATTGCGCTGGAAGCATACTGGTACTCGGGTGCGAAGCATCAATCACGTCGACTGTCTGGGTATCCGTTCGTCCTTAAGTCGACCTAGCACGTCCGGGGACGTATAAAAAGGCGACGTACGGCATTCTGAAGTGCAGGGTGGTAATCGAAGAACGCGCCTGCGGGATGTACTAGTGAGATTCTCGACCTGTCAAGAAGCACACGGTCTGCGCGTACCGACTTCCCGGCCGTAGAACGTCGTGTTTCTCAGTGCGTCCGAGGCAGCGTGTATGGCAATGAAGTTGCCTCCTAGGTCAAGATACTTCTGAAGAGCAGTCTTCCCGGTGTCATCGAGAACTGCAGCCGCAGCATACGTGTATGGATGAATGATGAAGCTACTTTCACTCGGCCATGCTCACACACCTTCTCCCGTGTTCATTAAGAATATAAGCAAGTCATACGGCGCCAGGCCGTCATCCGTAAACCGTCCCTTGTCCTCCGTAGCATCAAATTGGATATTCAAAGAAGAGCCTTTTGCGGTGAGCGCGTCACGCGCGGTGGGTATGGAGTCGTGCCGGAAGTCGGCCGTCGCTGAGTAGATGAGTGCGCGTGCGGGCACATGTTGTTGAGCCATGACCATAGAATGTGGTGTAAATAAAGGAAGGGTGGATAGTATGAGGGCTGAAAGAAAGGGGGGAAGTGCGGGTACGAACTCTAACATGGCGGAATAGAGTGGGATTAGGAAACAAAACCGGAGAACTTCAGCGCGGCTGCAGCCTGTTTAGCGCCCGATGGCATTACTACACGAAGTTTCGTCATGTTTTACCACCTCCATAAAGAAATCATAATCATTTGATTGTGAAATTCGAAGATATAGATTATAGGTAGGCTGTTTCGCTACTGAGGTAGCAAGAGCGCAAAGTAAAACTCCATGCCACTCAAATGCCACTATAGATTTATGCCATGAGGGATAAGCGATGACGAAAACTTGTACTGCGGACACGCGACTGCCTGAAATCCTGTGGGCACTACAGGAAGAGCGAAAATTATCAGAAACATTAGAACGAAGATGCGTAGTAACAACTTACCCTTCTGGACAGTGATTTGCGCTGCATGCTCGACGAGAATCTTGCCCTGGCTAATATATGGCACGGTGTCGTTCTCGCGAAGGTAGTAGAATGATTCCCCGTCATCATGCTCTACATATTGGCAGCAACCGTCGTCGTGGCCGAAAAGGGACCAGAAGGTGTCGCCGGCGCCCGCGGATTTAGTGACGACGGAAAGGAAGGATTCGATTGTGTCGCCTCCATTCTACAGGCACCACAAAGGTACATGAGTTTTCTTCCGTTTAAGACAAAGTGACAGCGGGACGTACCAAGCCGGTCCAGTCGTATTCGCCAGCGAGATAGTTGCGTCCCGCTTTATTGACGAGGTCCATGCCAGTGGTCAGCTTTGAGATGTTAGCCGGATCTGTCGAGGGTTAAGCATCGAGAAATGTGACAACTGTGGGCCATACAGAAATGGTCTCCGCTGGGAGGCGAAGAAGGGTCAGAGCCACCATTCATGCACACGGAGCCGGGAAATACGCACAAGATGTCGACCTCTTTCGTATCAAGTTGGTCAGTGTCAGGATAAATGCCGTCTGCATTCAAATGTCAGTTTGACGTCTGAACGACTCTTTGGTACGTACATGAGCCATCCACTATTTCGACGTCAGCGACCCCAAATTTCAATGTGTAAATAATGACGATGCTCACTAAAGAGCTGCCGCGGAGCCAGTCTCTTGACCAGCTGCCCGATTTCCTTCGTCCAGCTCGCTGGAGCAGGGCCATCGCCGAAGCGCACGGCTGCTAGCTCATTGCCAGATTCCCAACCTGAGAAATGTAAGTTTGCAGACGTCCATGTAAGCGAGGCGAGATGCGAACGGACCCAGGATGATTGGATCGTCTTTGAGCGCAATTCCGGTGTATCGATTGACGTGCTGCAGGGTAAAAATCATTTTTCGTGTCGACAGGGCGTGCGCCAAGGGGATATGATAAGTCGCTTACAGTCAGATGGTTAGTGACATAGCGCTTGAAGCTGCTGACGACCTGTGTGTCATTGTAGAAGAAAGCGCCGACATCTGGAGGCTCAATATTCGCTCCCGTGCCGTTGAAGGGATGACCGTTCCATGAGATGAACTGATACTTTCCGCCATGGTAATAGTTATACTGTGATGATGTTAAAACGAGTCAGACGGCAGAAGACTAAAGACGCTTACGTTGTCTACGAGAGGAATAAGGAGCTATTGGCCCGTAAGGATATGAGGTTTGCAAAGGAGCGTAAAACTTCTACGTTACCTTGATCCCGTAGATACGCGCGGCAAGGATTGCAAAATCGATTGCCTCGTAGGCTTCATTGTTGAACACGTCGAGAGAAGGCTCCACGCTCAAAGGATTTCCCACTGAGATTCCCAAGGTATGTCCACGGACGGTAGTCCCATGCATCACCTTTCCTCGTAAGCAGACACGTTAGTCCATACATAACAGACTGCAGGATGGGAATCAGCTCACAGAAACGTCAGCAAACGCTTCGAGGACACGGGCTTTGCTTGGGTACGACGGATTTGGGCTTCCGGAGCGCGTTAGATTAGCAGGAGTTACCAATTTGCGTGGACACGGAGAGGAACATACATGACATTTTCGTCCAAACCTAACCAATATATGTTCGCGCCGACAACGCGGAAGTCTTTCCCCAGAAGCTTTAGTTTGGTACCTTGCCTGAAAGGTGTCTCAGAACATGCTACCGATGAATGCAAAGAGAGCTGCCTACCTAGTCACGAAGGAGTTTCGCTTTAAAAGCCCTTCCGGAGTAGGAGCTCCCGGGCCCGCGAAGACACCACCTGACATGATATTCGGGGGACAATCTGTCGCCCGAGCATCCAAGGACATGGACGGATCAATTAGGCTCCTGACCTGCGCATTAGAGAGGCCTGTAAACTCTTTTATCTCGACGGGAAGCTTGACTGCGGTGACAGCTGCAATGACAGCAAGCGCTGTCGAAAGCAGGATCCGCTGGCGCATCTTGAGAGGTAAGTCACTGTTTGGTAGCCGCATCTCCATCACTGATGCCGGTCATACTTATGACATGTTTACCTGGTTCGCCGACGGAAAGTGCTGCGCTGGCTGAGAACTCATGACCACCGGAGAAAGTCCGGGAGGAATTCTGCAGAGCCGTCGAACGAGACTCACCTGACGCTGAAATGTTACGCGTCACGTCTGCTGATCGTGCAAGAATATATTGTGAGAGGCCGAGACTGACGGCCTTCGTAGCGGCGATAGATCGACCGTTGCTGCACTCATGATCATGAAAGTGAAAGAGATCCATACGAATGACTGCTGTCCACAAGTAGCGCTGAGCAGATGAATGCCGCTGGCTTAGTTGGAAAGAGCATACTTGCTCTCATCGTTGTTCTGTTGAAGAACAGTTCTGCGGAGCAAAATGAGGATTAGAAACGATGGATGCTTTCAAGTCAGCGCTTCGGCATCAACTACAAGAGAATAAATTATGAGCTTACACCCCAATATTACACCGGGACAGCAATCGCGTTCTGGAATGAAAGTGCAGGACCAGGTTCGCGGCGCACTTCAACCAGCTTCCATCCAGTTTGGGCCAGCAGGTTGCGCAGGTGTGTCGCAGTGCGTTCTTGACCATTGCAGAGGGTCAGCATCTGTATTGCCTAATTAACGAAGGGTCTATGATTGCATGACGCGTCACAACGTACATTGATATCGCCCAAGTACGATGTCACGCTTGCCTGATATAGTCGGGCTTGCTAATTTGCCAGAACTAACATATCGTACTCAGCAAGGCAGTCTTCATCAGAGAGATTGGTCCCACCTTTTCGGCTTCTGGGACAACTGCATTCCGGTCCTGGACGATGAAGTGCAGGTGCGAGAAATGGTTCGCGAGAACCAGGCTCTGCGAACCCACGCCTCCTCCAACATCAACGACTAATGCGCCTTCTTTCAGACCTTTCCAGTCGAAGCCTACTTGGACTGAGCGCAAATGCCAGGAACGTGAGAATTGTAGACGTACCTTCCAGGATCGCATTGGGAGGCGACAGTGCTTGGGAGCCGTTCATGGCGTGTCCCACTCTCCTCAACCTGGACTCGTTTCCGGGAGTCTCATACCACGAGAACAGTTCCAAGTCAGTGTTGAAAGCTTTGTTCGCGGCAGACTTGTTAGATTCGTAGCTGTGGGACATCGCAGGGTCTGAAATCGCGTCGGCGAGATATGCGGCTGCTTTGAAAGATTCATCCCCGCTGGTGGCAGAATAGAGTCAATGCGATTATAAGATGTAACGGGCTGATAAGACTAAGACTCACAAGTGTCCCAGGACGGCAGTGATTCCGGATGTTCCATCGTACATCTGCTCTGGACTGCCAAGTTATTTTAGCATGAATAAACGTTGCAAAACCCGAAGACTCACTAAGTGACGAGCGCTTGGACTGCTTTACCAGAATCCAAGAACGAAGACAGCCGGTTGTTAGCAAAAACATCAGGGGAAACTTCTACGAAAATATGATAGGTAACCAGAAGGCGCAGAATTCGTGCTGCAGAAAAAATTCAGGCCCTGAATAGCTAGTCGCTAGACAAATGAGCTGCATACCAAGCTTGGACGGATCGATGTTTGTCAACTTTGCAATTTCCGTGACATGGGCGCCCTGGTCGATTCGGTGAGATGGAATCCATAACTTCATCGAGAAAATTATCGTACCGCACTTCCAGCGTCACGCAGAAACTCGGCCACATGAGCGTCAACAACCACGCGGAGTGAAGCTGGAATATAGAACTATAAGATCAACTCTATCAACCGTTATCCACGGCTCGAATAATTCATCAGTCACCGATAATCCGAGAGACATTACTGTCAAAGGCGGAGGCCTGACAGCGGCGATGAGCTGCGACGCAGCTGCGACTATCTGCGCTGTCGCATCTGCAATATCGGGTGATTGACGTGCGGCTTCGCTCTGGGGGCTGAAAGTGGTCCAAAGCGAAGGAAATTCGAGGGATTCGGATGCGGCTGTGGCCTTAATCCGATCGACGTTCGACTGGATGAGATTGGCGAGGGCCTTGAGTTCCGCAAGGGCGTTTGCTCCGTCTGACCTAAAACGGGACATGCCTCAATTGATCTATGTCCAGTTGTATACGAGGCCAAGAATACATACATAGTAATATCTTCACTTGTCGAGCGATTGGTCAACCAAAAAAAAAAGGTGTTCTCGTACAGAAATGGGAGAGGAATCGATGGGGCGCTGTGGAGAGCTGTTCTAATACCTGCTGGTTCATGTTAGTTGGGTGATCTTATATATGTCGTTATTGCATAGTACGCCGATGATGGATCAGATATATCACGATCGCGCTCAGGGGTAATCACGCGCAGACGAAGTCATGGCTCGGCATTCAAGTCTATTGGCGGGGGTGTAGTGAACACGAGTCTTCACTGCACCAACAACAGTGTAAGCATCGAGACATGAATCAGCAGGTGCATGAGTGGTAGGGCCAGTCTGTACCGGGTCAAAAGGAATGACACATCTGAGTTGTTGTAGTGGCTGTGTGTACCTAAGGGTTTATTGCATCAGACAAGACAAGCCTATGCAAGCGGCCTTTCCGGAGGTTTGAAACTCACAAGAGCGTAAACGCTTGACCAATAGATAGCATTGCCGGTCATTGACTGTAGACAGTCTCGGTGATCGGCCACGTGGTCGACAGAACTGTTACATGTCTTACGGTAGGGAAGCCTCATACATATGACTTCTCACCGCATCACTGAAGGGGTTGAGAGCTAATACGGCGGGGGCGCAGCGGGAAGATGACTGTCAGGAATAATACCTGCCACACACCTGAAAGAGAGGTACGCGCGTTCTTTCAGTATCACGGCAAAGTGGACACGTCTTGACCGAAGTCCTACGTACTGTAGCCCTTTCTTCGAGAAAATCAGCACCAGAACAATGGCAGGGTATCTTTTGCGCAGTCTCCGTAGATGAGCTCGATAAAATCCAAGAATTATTCCGTATTCATCCGGTATTCCAGTGGATGAGCTGTTCGAGACGCGAGACCCAGGATACACTTCAATTAGTACACCGAACTGTTTGAGCGCACCTCTTTTCTAGTTCTATGCCACCGTATCTGTACTTGAACGGAAATGCGTATCTACCTATGTTCAGGGTCGAGGGTCGATGACGGTCACGGGCATGGCGACATATGCATTCAACACGCCCAGGCCTGGACCTCGCGCAGTGGCTTGAATTGAAGTTTCGTGAGTCGTTTGACAGATTGCTGTGTCCGTATTTTCAGAGGAAAGTGTTTCATGACCTCTACTAATCCTCTGCCGAGTCTGTTGGACTCGGGAACGTTGAAAGACGGAGGAAGTTCCGATGTCACAAAGGGCGTGACCGTCAGGTGACGCGGTAGTCATGAACGTCACGGTTGCGACGGTCGCGGAGATCAAAAGTTCTACTACTAGTAGTCGGTGCCACCTCCATCACTGCTATCATTTCGACTTTAGCAAACGTTTAGACCAATGGACTTTGCGGTAAGTCAAAGGAGAACTGTCGCAGGGGCGTTATACGCTAAATATACCTCTTTTCTTACTGAAATCAGGGTATGGTCTTTTCGTGGAGGGCGACTTCAACGGAACACTTTGAAGCCGGCTTGAAGAATGTTCGGTAACTGTCGGTTTGTCAAGCGATTCTAGTGACCCCCACAATACAAGTAAATCACTTTCATTTCTGAGCTACTTGTGAAAACGTTGAATTAACTCATGCAGCCCGTCATGTCCAGGAATCCGTACACGTCGGTGACGGAGCGTGAGTTTCACGATGTAGGAGCATCACGCGCTTACCAGTAGCCTTCGAGTCTCGACGATTGGCATTGACACCTACCGTGGCCAAGCATGATGANCCCGTCGTTTTTCGTATATAAACCATGGGTGGTGAGCGAGGCCAGTCAACCAGCACAATTCTCTTCACCTTTTCTCGCCAGTCACTGCCCCCACCATGGTGCTGCTTCGAGAACTCGCGCTAGCCGTCACGGTCGGTGCCAGCTGGTGCGCCGGCGCGGTCATGGAACCCTTAGTTGTACCGGCTCCTACCGTCAAGCTCGACAGAGCCACAATCACTGGTGTAAGCACCACCAAGGGCAGGACGTCGTCCTTCCATAGTATCCCCTACGCTATTCCTCCGTAAGCCCAGCTCGCCTGTCCCTACCGCAGTTTGTGCTAACAACCCCTGCAGAATTGCAGATCGGCGCTTTAGGTTGCCCGAGCCATTTCCGCCGTACGAAGGGTTCCACGACGCCACGGCGTTCAAACCTTCGTGCCCTCAGCAAGCTATGACTTTGCCGGGGTGGTTGGACACATCGCTCAAGAGGCAGCTCGATAAGATTGTCGACCTGATGTACGACAGCGTAACTCCCGATAGCGAAGACTGTAGGTTCCTCACGCATTACTATGTCGTCGAAATCTTATAGATATGTTTATCAGGCCTGACGGTCAACATCGTGAAACCCGCTGATGCTACACCTGACTCGAAGCTGCCCGTCGTCGTGGTACGTCGTTCAGCCATTTCGTAGTGTAGGCACAATCTGACAAGGCTATTTCGCAGTGGATCTTTGGAGGTGGATAGTGCAAGTTTCTATTTCAAACGTAGATACTCACGAGATATATTCTCAGGCGGATTCCAAGTTGGCGGCACGGCAATGTTCATTGGTCTATCTCTTTTGTGTTACTTTGATTGATTCTATTTGTTAGGTACGGCGACCCTTCGGCTCAACTCGTCGCCAGGTCGATGGATCTTCGACAGCCTGTAATCTATGTCAGTATGAATTACCGGTATGTATTTCGCACCTCAATCTATCCTGCGTTTCACTCTCATCGTTTTGACAGAGTCTCTGCTCTCGGATTCCTTGCTTCGAAGGAAGTGCGCGAAGCAGGTATTGGGAATCTAGGCCTTCAAGATCGTAAGCATTGAAATCTCTGCCGTGCTTTCGCTACTTATATTGACTGTTCGAATCAATATAGAACGACTCGCTCTTAGATGGATTCATAAATACATCGCTAGCTTTGGCGGAGACCCCGACAAAGTCACGATGTGAGCCTTCTTCAAAGATCGTCCCTCGCTGATCAGGACTGACGTAGACCTTTGTTATAGCTGGGGACAGAGCGCAGGTGCTATCTCCGCGTCTCTTCACATGATCACCAATTCCGGGAACCATGAAAATCTCTTCCGGGCTGCCATCATGCAATCGGGCGGGCCCATCCCTGTTGGACCCGTCGAGAATGGACAAGTATACTACGATGATCTCGTCAAACGGGTCGGATGCCAAGATAGCGAGGATACACTTCGGTGTCTCCGAGGCATAGAATTCCGCACCCTTCAGGCGGCTATTGACACGTCGCCCAATTTCTTCGCCCATCAGGTACTTGCACTACGCACAATAATCCCGATTGTGTTATTGACGTGTGGTTTCGCAGGGTCTTGTTCTCGCATGGCTCCCTCGCGTCGACGGTGTGTTCTTGAAGGAGCCGCCCCAGCATCTGGTCCTCAGAGGTCAGGTAGCAAAGATTCCCATAATCAGTGGTGCGTCAACTGTCGCAAGTATCCTGTTCTACTATTTGCCCATCTCGCATACCCTTAGGCAATGCCGACGACGAAGGAACTCTCTTTGCTATCTCCAGTAGCAACCTGACGTAGGTACCCAGGCCTGCCTTAGCCACAAATTCGCTAACGTTTTGCATCCCGGCATCAGACATGACAACCATTTCCGTCAATACTTGCGCAACTTCATGCTTCCCAAAGCCACTGATGCTGAGATCGACCTATTGCTCCGGTATTACCCCAGCTATCCTCCTGCTGGCAGCCCATTCGACACAGGTTTCAAGAACATGTTGGGGCCGCAATTCAAGCGCATGGCCGCGGTGCAAGGAGATATCGTGTTCCATAGCCCGAGGCGATTTTTCCTCAAGCATGTCGCAGACGAGGTGAAAGCCTGGTCATTCCGTAAGTCGTGCCTTCACATGCATAACATTCGCCATAGCTGATTACCCTCGAAATTCTTGGGTGTAGTGAGCACGAGAATGAAGGACATACCATTCATCGGCGCGGTACGTCTTACGATCCTGACATCGTATCTCACAGACTGACGAATCCGAACCCGATAGACGCACGCGACTGACCTCCTCAACTCCTTCGGCTCAGGAGAGTTGCGAGACTACATCATCCGCTTCGTCAACAACCTCGACCCCAACGGCGCGCGGGGGCTCGGGGATCAATTGGCCTCAATATGATGTCTCGAAGCCGCAGAACCTCGTCTTCCAGGACAGCACTTTGTGGCCGGTGGTCTTGAAGGCGGATGATTATCGGGAGAGTCCTCTGGACTTCGCTGCCAATATCTCGCTTATTCACCCCATATGATTCATTTTCTTGCGCATGAAATTCTTGCTCTTTTTCGACATAGTTTCTTTCAATCTTCAATCTTAATTTGCAATTTGCTGCGCCTCGTTGTGAACGTCTTGACCAAGTAGGAGTAGAGAGTACACACTGGCAAGTTTCGTACCAACAATTTTTGTACCTAAAAGTTCTAGAGCTCTTTGCTCCGAATTTGAAGGGGGTCGGAGTGAGAACAAACAAGTGCAAATACATCATGAGAGTCACCACAGTGGCCCATCTGAGCCTCTCACTGCTACCGTAGTCCGACGTTTACCATTAGTAGTCAGTGCGCGCGCCCTCCTCCATCTAATCATCGAGCCATGTATGTCCGAGCATCCCTGGTAGAGGTCTCCAGACCCCTTTTATCGTGAGCGCTCATCGATGGTCGACCTCTTCCCGAACAACAACTATCAGTACATCTACTGACAATCTTGCATGCGCAGTGTCCGCGGGCGGCCGGCGGTGTCAGGAAGTCTCTCCATTCGGAGAGCCGAGGATCTCCACCACGCTTAGGCTGTTGCTTCGCTGAGTCTGGAAGAAGCTCCGTTGGACCTTGTGAAGTGTCGACGTAGCTATCGGACACTCGGCACGTATCTCTGACCTCTGCTGTCGAAGGTTTGAACCCTAAGACAGTTGTACCCGTGAGTACTTGCTTTGTCGGTCGTATCTTCCGTGTAATTACCATGCGGATGTCTGGCAGATCTTGTCGAATTGCCTGCAGGAACGAGGAAGATACAGGAGTCACTCGCAGGCTTATGACGGTCATCTGTCTCATATGCTGTGATATGGCCGCCGTGTGACGCTTCTCCACGGTCATCCGTGGTCATTAAGGACCGAATACCCCCCCGGCCGCCGTCTATCGCCAGTATTTGCTACTTGCCCGCGGAACCCTTCACAGGAATATGCACTGGGTCTGAACTTATTATGCCATACTATCCGCAAAAGG
Organism: Dentipellis fragilis; assembly: GCA_004679275.1. Classification (NCBI taxonomy): domain Eukaryota; kingdom Fungi; phylum Basidiomycota; class Agaricomycetes; order Russulales; family Hericiaceae; genus Dentipellis; species Dentipellis fragilis. The sequence goes on from SEOQ01000032.1 coordinate 53,814, forward strand.
GTTCTCCGCCTGCGTACCTTGAACACGAGGTCTCGGAGGCGCCTCTGACTGCTCCGTATCAAATTCCTATCGCAGTTCTTTCTCAGCATACGCCGAACCGTCTTTCTTTGCCCTCGCTGACCCGACTGAGTTATCTGCAGGCCTTCCGCTCATCCCTAGCTGGCTGAAATTTATGTCCTCCGACATGCTAGCTTACGCTTTGAAAACGTCATACTTGGCACACTGCACATGGTCCTCCGATACGCACTTCCCAGAATACAATTCCTGGACTTGCTATGTAGCTCGGTGGCAATGAGGTCCTCCTAGTCTTTCTCATGCCTGCGGTTTGCGTTCTGGGGCCCTTTGCTAAGCCTCGTGCCGCCGGCTCTTGCTGTTTATGGTGCATTAAGCCTATCTTGTACCTGTGCTTCGTGGTATCAGGGTCCTCGATCGTTTTTCGTGCGTACACGTGCTGTAAACAACTGTCTAACTTCCTGATGGCCCTTCCAGCGAAGGTTCCGCGACGCTCCTCGAGGCCTCAAGACAAATGCTAGCACCCGAAATACCAGGCTTTTGGTAGTCGAATTGGCCGTCATCCCGTGTCAGGACGTATCACTCCCCGAGCGAGACCAGTATGCAATGCGCATTGCCTCTAGGGCGAAGGTTTGGGACCATTACCGTTGCGATGGATCGAGGTTTCTTTAAACAGCTATATGGCCAGTTCAGTCTGGCTTGTCCATCATATGGACCACGCCCCCTTGCGTCTTGAGACTCTACCCGTCTATCAGGCTCGCGAGGCACTCCGACTACCGGGCACTCCTTTGGCAACGCGGTGTCGGGCGGAGTCCTCGTTCACACGAGGGTATGTGCCTGCAGTCCACTAATCGATCTTCTGTACAGACCTGTTCGGANGAACAACTGTAAGATATGATCAGGATATATAGTCGGAGATCACTCCTTCTAAACCCCTCCGCGTCTACTGCCCTCCTGGATGCTATGGATCGCTATAAAGGACCAAACCGCGGAGCCTTTTCCCCACCCGCCACGCGCCCTTCCATCCATCTTCGCCCACCCATACACCCTCTCGTAAGACATGTCAATTTCCGTAGCCTGCGCCAAGTGCTCGCTAGTCTACGGGAGGGATTTACAAGGGAGAGCGGTAGTACAAGATGCAGGCGGGTCGTTGTCCAACACGACGATAGTGACGATGGTGGGCTCACTGCGTAAGCCAACTAGTATCATCATCCACTTCGAACTAATCGTACTCAGTGATCTGTATGTTTATCAACTCTCAGTATTCTTCTTATTCCTCATAGCAGGATTCTTGAAGGTCGCCAAATGCTGGCGCCTGTTTTCTTTGCGGCCTCGGTCCGTGCCGGTTGCTACTAGTAGCGACCCGCTGAGTTCTCCAATTTACCGTTCTACGGTGAGGCGGGTACCTCATTTGAATCGTGGGCACCGAAGGAGCGGGAGGCCGGCCTCCTCCCCCATACCAACGCCCCCCATACCTATTCCTGCTAGGGCCAAGCCCAGAAGTCCCGGCCCTCCAGCAACAGGGCGGCCGCGCGTGAATGGAGAGCAGCCGAGAGTCCAGCTCTTGCTGCTGACTCCTCCGCGTTCCGTTGTCCTCCACTAGAAACCGACCCATCGCGATGAGCTCGCTTTCCGAATATGTATTTGGATTGCTTGAGCAAGAGTCAAAATTGGTCAATTATATAGCTCGCACTGGAGGAGCAAGCGACAGAACTCCTACAATACAATCCCTATAATCTACAGTTTCCTCTTCTCAGCTTATTTGCCTTCGTCTCATCCTCCGACCTTTTTTTATCGCGACCTGTCGTACTGATCAGAGTGTTCCTCCTGATTCTGTATTTACGATTACTTATGCATATGTTATGGCTCACGCCTTCACGTCTCTCCGAGTTGTTTAGGATGGTTATGATGAAAATGTTAACTTTCGAATTTATTACATAAAATGTAAGGGGCATAGCTGCACGTTATATTATCGCCCTTGGGCGCTTCGCGCTCCGCCGTTCCGTCAAGGCTCTCATTCTCCCGGCCCTCCTGGTGAGTACTATTCGCCTGTGCTCCCTCCCTGTTGCCTGTGGAGACATTTCTGAGGAGACTTAGCATAAGTAAGTCGGGGACTTGCTGTGAAACTTGTTGTGTCAAGCTGACCTTTGTTAGTACACCAATATTCGGGTCGCAGGAACGGTGACCATCCTCGGACGGTCTATCAGGGAAGGAGTTCTCAGAGATGGCTATGTCTGCTTCGACAAAGAAGGCATTGCTTGATGGTGCGTGACATATGGACTCCTGTGCAGCGTTCTCTGACCTCTGGAATCGTTAGTGGCCCTGTTCGTCGCATCGCAAGTGCGTCTCCAATTTCTCTGGAAGTGAATGATTAGCTGAACGGACTGAAGGCAGCCGCGTGGTACGCCGTAACAGTATGTGCTCACTATGCATTGCTGTCTCTTCTAGTTACTCACAGACGCCCCAGTGGATGCTCGATTCGTATGGCTCTGGCCAACGGAAGGACGTAAAGGCGAAACCGTTGGATGCACTGAAGAAGATGGGCCACACACAGCTCAAGCTCGACGAATACGAAAGTCCGCTCGGTTCTGCACTTCGTCTTGCGTCTTTCTCTGATCCTTTCCTCTGCAGAAACCATTGCCTCCGAAATCATTCATCCCGACGACATTGATGTCAGTTTCAGCGGTTCGTCCTACATTCCAGGTGGTCATGTCATGGCTTCTGACTCTTCCATTAGATATCGGAGGACTGGAACACATCATCTCGTCACTGCAAGAATCCGTCATCTACCCTCTCGTCTACCCAAATCTTTTCACCTCGTCATCCAAGCTCCTCACCGCGCCAAAAGGCGTTCTTCTGTACGGGCCACCAGGCTGTGGCAAGACGATGCTCGCGAAGGCACTTGCAAAGGAGTCCGGCGCGACGTTCATCAACATTGCTGCCTCGGTGCTCACGAACAAGTGGTTCGGCGAATCGAACAAGCTCGTGGCGGGCTTGTTCAGTCTCGCGCGCAAGACGCAGCCCAGTATCATCTTCATAGATGAGATTGACTCGTTCTTGCGCGAGCGCAGTAAGGGTGACCATGAGGTTACCGCGATGATGAAAGCAGAGTTCATGACGTACGCATCTGCGCGCAACTGAATCCCATACATAGCTGAGGCTGATGCCCGTCCCTACAGATTGTGGGATGGCCTTCTGTCCGCATCGGACCGAATACTGGTGCTCGGCGCGACGAACAGAATTCATGACATCGACTCAGCCATTCTCCGGCGGATGCCCAAGCGATTCCCTGTACACCTGCCTGACATCGACCAGCGGGAGAAGATCCTTACCTTGGTACGTGGTCCCCACCTTCCCCTTGCTTGCGTTCGTGTATCGGTGCTAAGCAGTCTCGGTCTGTAGATGTTGAAGGACATAGCAGTAGCGCCCGACTTCTCTATCCACAACCTCGCGCATCTCGCAGAAGGCCTGTCGGGCTCTGACCTCAAAGAGCTTTGCCGCAGTGCAGCCATGAAGCCCGTGAGCGAATACGTGCGGCAAGCAGATGGCGACGTGCAAGTGCTCATGAAGAGCCAGGAGGAGGTAAGCCCACGAATGTCCTCACTCAAGCGTCTCCAGCCATACTCATGCACTAATCATGCAGGGCTTCAAGCTCCGTCCTCTAACACTTATGGACTTTGTTGAGACGGACAGGACGACCGTAGCAGGTCTTCCAGACCGTGCGCGGATCGACATAGACGACGACGAGACGCTGGACGGCGACGGGCTTTCATAATGACTCAACCTTATAGAGTGTACTTTCACCTTGTTGGATTAATAATATACGTTACCACTCGCCCCGTATGCAGTATTCGATACTAAAGGTTTTTATTGACGAGTTAGAGAGTGAGCACGAGTATAAGTCCATCCGAAAATAAGTCCTAGTGTATAGGAGAGAAGACGGTCATGGATCGTCAGATCGTTAGTCGAGCCCGGCGCGCTTCCTCTGCGAGAAGGTGACCAGCGTGTTGTTCAGGTCGAGGAACTTAGTCTGATTCACGTGGAAGTCGTCATCGATCATCTTGGAGGTCGCATTGAGCATCATGACACGCTGTCGCTCATATTCAGTGCGTGAGGTTCGCGATGAGAGGAATCGAGGACAGACCTTTGACTTGGATTCGTAAAGCTCCCAGGTAGGTCCTGCAGCATCAAGGACGTGAGTGGGCAAGGCAGATATGTTGCGAAACACGATACGCACGCTTAGACCCCTTCCCGTCGTTCGGAGTTAGCGAGGTCGCAAACGAGACCCAGTAGTCCACCATGTTCAGACTCAGGTTCGCAGCTCCTGGGTTCCCTGCTGGCGGCACTCCGTACACATACCGGATCTCAGACGCATGGGTCACTGGAGGTGGATCGGAGGATGAGTAAATAAGTGGATGCTTCTCATAGATATTCGTGCGGTAGTGACGTACCTCCAACTTGGGGCGGGTTTTCTAACTGGGGATTCGTGAACCAGTAGCTGTACATTTTGATGCCCCGGGACGCTGCGATGTCTCCGTAGAATCGACGCAGGGCCAAAAAAGTCAGGTCGGTCACTGTATGGAGTATGCACATCGTGTAAGTCCTCTCCTTGGATCATACTTTAAATATCAGACGTACCGAGAGACGTAGCGCGCTTGTAGGAGGGACTAAGCCCGAAGGTGTTGTTGCCCGTAAAGAATGGAGATCCAGCAGCTGGGTCCTCCGGATACAGTGAAAGCAGCTTCACAAGAGTGGTATTGAGGGCAGCCGGCCCCAGTGCGGAAGGAGAGAACTGCGCCTCCACGAACTCTTCGATCTGGTCCTGGCTAGAAACAATAGTTGGCGTGAACGAAGTACCTGCATGATGGAGGTTCTTAGGTTTCTGGCTCGTAAAGCACGCAGCAAGGGATGCGTACCTTCGTCCAGGACGGTACCAGACATAAATGGAATCCGAGGCCCTGCTCCTGCCAGAAGCCGCGTGGTCGGAAGGTCTGGAATGATACCACCTGGACCGTCGATGACGGGTGCGAAGGGGAACGCGCCTGGCTGACGGTGGCAGTCAGATTCCATGCTGCAACCAACTCTGCAGTAGTCGCATTTTGAAGACAGGAGAACGTGTTGTTCGGGGCGAATGTGGGAGAGGAAGCACAGGTCGACGTTGCATTTGCAAAGGACAACCAGAGGGGGAATGAGCGCGATGCGTTGAACAGAGGGAGAGTCGGACCCCAGCCAGACTCGAATATCTATAAGACAACGTTCAATATTGTTCAATTGTCTCGATCATAGAATAACACGGACTGACCGCAGCGCGCGCGAAATCAGCCAAGTTATTGAGGTAATGGTGGGAGATTGACATAGACCCAGCGCTCTGACCGAAAATGGTCACCTGGAAACCAAATGAAGTGTGAACATGAAGCACTTTCAAAAAGATGTTAACAACGTTTGGCGTACCTTCTGAGGATCTCCTCCAAATGCTCGGATGTTGGCCTTTACCCACTGCATCGCAGCAACTTGGTCATGCAAGCCGAGATTCAGGGATCCTTGGGCGGCAGCTTCGTCACCTTGCGGGAACCCGAAAGGTCCGGTGCGGTAGTTCATGGAGGCATAGATGACAGGAGTACCCTGGGGCTTGTTAGTAGCGTGTATGTGACAGTGCTAATAGATTGGCATACGCGTGTTATGGACTGCAGAACAATCAAAGATGCATTGAAATCCGAGCTTTGTCCATCTTGTGAAAAGCTCTTCAATACACCGCGTGCATTCTGCTATAGAGAACGGACCTTGAAATCCACCACCATAGATCCACAGCATGACTGGTAGTGACGCATCTGCCTTGAGACCCGCTGGACGGAACACGTTCAGCGTGAGGCAATCTTCCGAGCTCGCACTGACGCCCTGAAATCCGTTGTCAGCAATACGTCTTGCAAAGGGTTCCGAACCGACGCACCAGCTGAGTGCAAGACGCCCCGAACTTAGTCGCATCTAACGTAGAAACGTTGCCGAGGCTGAGCTGCGAAACGGGTGGCTTGAAACGAAGCGAGCCCGTAGGCGGTGAAGCAAACGGTATTCCTGAGAGATGGAGAAGCCATGAATATCAGCAAAGGCAAACCGTAGCCGTAGCCTAGACGACACGAACCTCCAAAGAATTCCTGCTTCAGAGCCGGAAAACCCGATCCTACGATGGTTGTCTTGCCGAGTCGGACCTCGGCGCGAGCGCATCTCGGCCAGACAAGACTATGCTGGAGAGCAAGAGGAACAGAGACGCGACACGCATTGCACTTTGCTGGTGAGAACGGGAAGGCCGCACGCCGTGTGGACCTCATGGCGACGGCTACATATGTAACACAGTATTGCCAGGAACAGAACAGTGAACAGCTTCTTGTTGGGTCACCGGGCGGTTCTGCTTGTGGGAGTGAAGATGTGATCAACAATGGAAGGGATACGTCACTCTGGCGGACGCCCCATGGCCAGCTCCGAAGACCGAGGGTCGGAGGGACAAGGTTGGCCAGAGAGTTGCCTGAGAGTTCAGCTGATTGTAGGCGCCGGGAGCAGTGCGACATCCCACCAATCAGCAATGCTAGGCATCACGTCCGGTCAACGCAGTCGAGCCGAGTACAAATTCAAGGAAGGCAACGTCAGTCGTTATATGCGACGGCACATGTAAGTTGGGCGCGATCAAGGTCATAAGCCCTTTGGCGGCTCGCACGGCCCCGTCAAGAGTCCTTGATGAGGAAACCTGTGGGTCCGTACATGGGACGTCGAAGCAAATATGGTCACTTTTTCGTGGCATGAGGCAGAGATCGAATGGTGAGAAGGCATGTTAGAAGGCACGGCTATACATAGTAATAAGAACACATACAAGCCTATGTAAGCGATCTGATCAAGGCTAGAGCGATGCATTATACAAAAACTAAGCGTCATGGAATCTACAATGTGACTAGCCGCGACCTCACTCAGACGCTGGCACGTCGCCGAGAAATACTGTGCAGCCTGGCTGGTAATTGACTTCGAGCTTCCAAACAGCGCGCATGGTAATTAATACTCACAATGGGCAGGATGGTCATTAGAACGGGACCTGAGCTGCGCAGCAATTGCAGGGACACGTTGATGTGCTAGACCATGAGTGTCCAATAATATGTGGGGCGGCAGTCGAAACATTGATTGATGACAACTGAGCGTCACGATGAGAAACGCGCAGCTGAGGGAGATCCGCATCACCGTACAATGACCGCTCATCTGAAAGCATCTGCCTCATCTAAGTATGTGTGCGCATCAATTCTGATTCAGCTCGACAATACAATCACATCTCTCACTGAGGTCCCTTTTCCCGGGACTATCTGAGAAAAAATAATGCGACCAACCTGGAATCGTCGTCTATTACAGTGGGTATTTTAACGACAGGGAGGTGAGGTAACTGAGTGCATCCGCGCGGTAGATGTCTTGGGTAAGGTTGAGAGGGAAAAGACCGTCCCAAAGGGTGAGCAGCTGCGGCGAAGATGTGGTATACTGTGGCCAGCGGAAGCTCGTGTTGCCATTCGGGTCGAGGTGCGCGACAAACCGAATGAGATAATCGGTCATGTCGCCGGGGCCCCAGAAGCTCGGTATCTCGGAACCATGAAACTGGAGCAGATGGCACACCCGTTCAACCTCAACAAATATCTCTCGCGCAAAGGGACGACGTACTGATCCGACGACAGGGATGGCTTTCTGACGCTTGCAAACTGATAGATGAGTCGTGTCAGCCTTCTCATTTCGAACAATTAAGTATTCTACTGACGGTACGACCAGATTGGCTGTTTCCCCGACTGATGCTGCAAGAAGAAGCGGCGAGGGGCTTGGAAGACGAGGTCGCCTTGGAATGCGGCGAGGCGTTTGAACTCTGGCGTGAAGACGTTGGCGTTGCCCGTGCCAAAAGGAGAACCGCTAGCAGGATCGGCTGGATACAGCTCTAAGACCTGTTCAACTTCTGCACTGGTCGCATCCGGAAGATAATTCTGGTGGAGATACTCGCGAACTTCATCGTCCGTGCTGATATGAACGAGTTGTTAGAGGTTGAAGAGTGGGGCGCCATTGAACTCACGTGAGGTTCGTATTGTAGAGTGAGAATATCGTTCCTTCATCGTCTGCATCACCTTGATGGATATCAGCGCGGGATTTCAATAGCAATGACAGGGCTTACCATTAATCATAGGGATTTTGGAAACGCTCCCTTCAAGAACCAGTTTCTGAATGCTGTCCTTGAGGAAGACGCCATCGGCGCGAGGCATCCAGGCCAAGTTCAAGGACTGGAACGAGTTCGCAGACACAGATTGATCGACGAGCGGTTTCAGTTGCTCATATGGAACATGTCGCAAGCATTCGAGGGTATCGCTGGCACTCACGCAACCCGTTTGCTGGACGAGAGCGTCGTAGTATTTCTGGCCATGGGATATATCGCCGACAGGAATAGGCGATCCTGACTCCATAACAGCGCCACGGAATAGGCCTTCTGTGTTTCCGCCATTGGTCACCATCTGCAGCGCAACGGAGATCGCCCCTGCGCTCGGACCCCATCTGGTGAAGTCGTGGTAAGTACAGTGAGGGAGGTCGCTGAAGAGACAGAAGAAGTTGTGACGCACATGACGACCTTATCGGGATCTCCACCGAACGAGCTGATGTATTTCTGGACCCACCGCAGCGCCGCACGCTCTGCAGGACCGCATCACTAAGTCAGAACGTCCGCCTCTGATGATGCCGAGCACCTACGATCGTGCAGACCGATGTTCCCTACGCCGGCCGCTTTCACTTCCTTACTGGCCAAGAAACCAAACGCTGAATCTCGTTAATGACACTGAAGATGACGGGTATACCTCAACGCTTAGCGCTTACCATTCAGGCTGGAGCCAGACAGGTAAGCAAAGTTGGTAGAACAAGAATAATAATTTCATACTCACCGGTAATTCAGGCTCACGAAAATGATAGGCTCACCCAGGGCGGAAGCTCNTTGGACGATGGCAGTTCCATCCTCCCTGAGATACAGTTGACCATGGGCTATGGCGAACTCTAATAGAATGTATACTTACTGAGGCGTGTTTGTTCCCCCAACTTCGAAAGCGCCTGTGATTTGGCATGAGGACGTGTACTCTCTGAACCGGTCGGTATCTCACCTCCAAAGATAAACTTAAATTTCCAGCAGAATCGTTACTATCATCGCTCAAGAAACGGTGTGAGATGCTTACTACAAGAACAGGTAGTCTCGAGGATGCCGTTACATCGGTAGGAGTGACCACGTTGAGTGTGAGGCCTGTCGAAACAGGCGTGAGCGTGCACCCACTAGCAGCACGTAGCTAAAGTGACATACAGTCTTCGCTCTCGGGAGACTTGGTAAAGCCAACGGCCTCGATCGCCAAGACGGCGAGTGTTCCTAGGGGAAGGTCCGGGAGGGTGGCGTTGCTGTCTTGCTGGGGGCACATGTTTCCGTATTCCGTCGCTGAATGAGTTCCGTCGTATGGATCGTTGGGAGCCGGGAGACGAAATCGCAACTCTCCTACTCTGATTTTGAAGCGACGGGGATCAGTGTTAGCACTTCGAATATTGGAGACACAGGATAACATACGGCGGTTTGGCGAATGGAATTCCTAAGAACATGTTTGTGCCTTTCGAGACCTGGCCTACGAAGGACCCGTTGTCTAGCTTGACAGTCGGCCCCGTAGCTGCGTTTCCCCAGACATAGCGAGGTAACGCCAAGAAACCTACGAACAGCCCTAAAAGTGCTCGAGTCGACATGTTCGGGCTCCTGCAAGTAAGGTATGAACAATATATCAGCAAATCGGGCACATGTACACACCGCAGGGGTAGGGTCATTTATAAATAGCTCACCTACTTCTTCACGACAGCGAACATGCCTCTCCTGTGTAGGTGGCTCTCGAAACGGCGTCACGACGCCGCTGCTGAATCGCGTATAAATGGGTTGTAGAGCGGTAGATCCGCTTTATGAGCGTACGATATCGCCAATATTGATAGAAGCCTCGTTAAACACATGTCGTCGTGTGCGCACCTGACATGACGGCAAGATAACTTTGCTTGAATTTCGGCAAATGGTTCGATGTCAGCAGAACCGGCTGCTGTATACCAAACTGCTGACATCTGACAGCAGTGAGAAAAAAGGGATTGTTCAGCGGGAAACAATATGATGTTCGCATGGAGAGTGGCTTACCCTTACCACGCACGCACGCTGAGCCGAATGCCATATGTAGGAGATTCTCCACAGCGTTTTTGCCCTGTGTTGGCACTTTGGAAGGCTCGGAACACAGAAGACCAACGATTGGACGAAATATCAAAGACAGGGAGTTGAGTTGTCCATTCTACGAAGGCCGAAGTGTCGGGGCCGTCGGGACGTTCGTGCGTCCTTTGCCGATCAGAGCCAGTACAACTTCGGCTCCAGCCCACAAACTTGAGTAAAAGTGCATATCTTGGTGGGCTTTGAGGAGGGGCCCGCAAAGACAGCATCGCGCAGGAGCACGAAGGCTCTGTAGCCCCAACAATCCAGGAGCGTGTGAACAGGCGCCGCGACGGCGCCGTGGCAGAAGTGACTCACAGACGCCGTCGGCCAGGAGACACTGCGACGCTGTAGGTCCGACCAGCATAGCCGCTCAGTGGCCAAAGTGTGATCTGAGAAAAACAGACGCGTGGTCGGAGCGACACGGGTTCGCAGGTGGCTATCCAACGAGTCGTGCACCCGGTCGACGACGGCAGGCACAGGTGGCATCGCGGAGGTCGACGATGACTACCATAAAGAGCTCGCGATGTCATCGTAACACGTTCGCGGGACACAGAACCGTCGGTTTGAATGTAGAATTGGAGCACGTGTGCGATGACTCGACAAAAATAAAATGTCCGGATAGGTACACGGCTTGGGCTGTATTCAGCCTTATAGCGAGTCGGTTCTAAAGAGGATATTTCGAAGAAAGAGAACCGAGATACTCGAATGCCTTGGCACGGAATGTGTCTTGGGTAATGTTGAGAGCGACAGGCCCATCCCAAAGAGTGAGGAGCTGAGGAGAAGCCGCAGAATAATTCGGCCAGTGCGCGTCCGCACCCCCGTTGGGATTGCCATTGGCGACAAAACGAATGAAATAGTTCGTCATGTCACCAGGAGCCCAAAAGCTAGAGATCTCGGACCCATGGAACTGGATTATCAAAGGTCAACCCAAATTTTCCGAGGCACACGAAACGCTGCTCACGGAGCCTAGAACCGGGATCTGCTTGTTGCGCTTACTCACTTGATCGAATAAACGACATGTCAGTCTCGTTCATCGTGGACAAACTCTGGATAGACTTACGGTAAGACCAGATGGGCTGCTTCCCCGACCGCTTCTGTAAGAAAGAGCGTCGTGGTATCTGGAATACGTAATCGCCTGTGAATGCGGCCAAGCGTTTGAATTGCGGGGTGAACGCGTTGGCGTCGCCAGTGTCGAACGGAGAACCCTGTGCGGGATCGCTCGGATAAACTTCCAATAATCGATCGATTTCCTCCTTCGTTGCCGAGGGGAAGAAATTCTGCTGTAGATAGGCATCGGTCTCTTCGTCGGTGCTGGTTTGAGGTGACTATCATCATCTATGATTTCGACTCCACCAGGATATAAGACTTACGTGATGTTCGTGTTGAACAAGACGAAGAAAGAGCCTTCGTCGTCAGCATCACCTACGAAGAACATAGTTAGCCACGGTCGCGCCATTGTACACCGGAAAGGTACCATTGATCATAGGAATGTTGGCGACACTGCCCTGCGAGACAAGATTTGTAGGCGTATCCTTGAGGAAGACATTGTCGACACGAGGAAGCCAAGCCAGATTCAATGTCTAATTGGAGAGGGATATCAGTACACATAAGATTCCCTGAAATTACACAACGTACCTGATACGACCCGTACGATGGCGATTGATCGACAAGAGGCTTCAATTGGCTATAGGGAACGTGCCGAAGGCACTCAAGCGTATCTTGTGATTTAGCGCAGCCAGTCCCTTCGACAAGAGCGTCATAATACCGCTGCCCATGGGAGATGTCACCGACTGGAAGAGTTGTTCCCGATTCCATAAAGCCGGCGTGAAACAGTCCTTCAGTATTGCCACCGTTGGTCACCATTTGCAGTGCGACTGAGATTGAGCCAGCGCTGATTCCATATCTATCGTTTCATTCAGCAAGGCGACTTGAAGGGCCATGAGTGGGGTTTAAAAACTCACATGGTCACTCTACTGGGATCCCCACCAAATGCGTGGATGTATCTCTGAACCCAACGCAACGCTTCCCGTTCTATATAGTTCACAGTGAGTAGACAGAAGTTAGTTGATTTCAGTATTAGATACGAACGATCGTGGAGACCCAGGTTGCCGACCCCGGCGTTCTTGACTTCTTTGCTAGCTAGGAAACCGAATGCTGATTTCGGCTCAGTAGGTGATTGAGATGCTTTATGGTGGTCTACGTACCGTTTAAACTATACGTGAGGTCGTCAGCCTTGGTTGTACCGAGAACGAAGCGCAACACCTACCGATAGTTCATGCTCACGAAGATTATAGGCTCCCCAAGGGCGACGGAGCGATTAACAAGAACACTCCCGTCACGCCTAGCGTAGCNTCGTCAATACAATACAGCATATCTAGGACTCAGGAATATGCCACTTACGAAGCGGCGTATCCGATCTCAAAAGCACCTGTGGTGATGTCGCGTTAGATACAGTATAGACAATTGGCACTCGGAATATACCTCCGAAGATGTACTATAATTGAACAGCCATATCAGCATGATGCATTGTGCCCGAATGTCGCCGGGGAGTACTTACCACAAGAACGGGAAGTGCGCTCCGGGAAGTCGCGTTGGCAGGAGTGATAACATTGATCGTAAGACCTGTCAACGATTGTTAGCTCAAGACAGTCAGCAAGAGGTAAAGCAATATACAATCTTCGCTCTCCGGTGTCGTCGGGCTCAATTCTGTACCAACAACAGCTGCCATAGCTTCTGGCGGCAGCGCAGGGAATGATATATTCGAGTCCTGTTGCGGACAGACTGATCCATATGCGGTGGCATTGTAGGTTCCAGTATACGGTCCATGAGGAACGGGAAGGCGGAAACGCAGATCTCCAACCCTGGAACACCGTCAGCATCGTCTCTGATTGCAGGATGGCATTGGGCAACGTACGGAGGGCGGGCGAAAGGTATGCCCAGGAATAAGTTGACATCGCCAGATGTCTGACCAGCGAACGTTCCCTTGTCGAGCTTCACCACTGGGCCAGAAGCCGACGAGGCCGACGAGACGTTTGCGCGTACTGCTCCGATCAGAGCCAGCACAGCGGCTCCAGCCCGCAGACTTGAGTTAAAGTACATCGTTTGGTGGGGCCCGAAAGAGGCGAGGGCGAACAGTGAGACACCTCAGGATCGCAAGGCTGCTCAAATACTCTGAAATGCTGGTAGGGAATGTGGAAGCGAATTCCATAAACAAGCGATTCGCGGAAGTGAACACTCTAGATTAGCGCTTCACGGCAAGTAGACGCGTCACATCGGCGTGTGGCAACAGGACATGGTCCATCCTCTCACTTGGCGAAAAGAACCCCGACGCGTTGCATGGAGGCACAGTGCTGTGCCATGGGTACAATGGGAAATAAGTAAAACATCAAGTATAGAGGCACGGGTACATTTACCATCATACAATCGAGAAAGCAGGATACTTGCTATGTAGCCGATAGACGAAAGCATAAGTGGTTTGACGTGAGACAGTAGTGCTGATCCTGACGCCTGAATCATGCTAGACTGTCCGTGCTGGCGTTATCTCCATTTAGCGAGGCAGGCCATGACCAAGCGCTTTGATGAGCAGCCCAGACTGCGTAATAGCGAATGGAGGTCTCATATGTGGGGACGCAGTGGTGCGCTTAACCAGGTCGAGGCGTAGAGGACAATCGGAGGAACCTTTATCGGAAAAGTGGTACGCAAACCATTGTTCGCGAGGTACTCCAGAAAGCGCAACAAATATCTTGCACATTCGGATGTATCCACACTACGTACGACGAATGGACACGTACCTGCTACTCCATATGCAATTGGCGCGAGCAGACGCAGGGTTGTCCTATACACATGGTCTGACGTTCCAAGTAGATGCCGCAGACAGAACTCACCAGTATAGTATGTTGCCGAAGACCCATGCCTGCCGTGATTATGGCGGCGACAGTGTGTGCCCAAGACAAGACGAACACCGTAAGAAGCTGACTGATCAATGTATTCTCGGCGAGCAAGAAAGTGAGGAACTCAGCGGTATCCACTGTGCCTACGCCCGTAGACCATGGGTCATCGACCGCACTATGACTACCACAGCATTGCGACAACGTTAACAAGAAAGAGGTAGTATCATTCACGAAAGCACGGATCGAAGGGTGCAACTCACCGCCCACCCGCCCTCACTAAGTAGCGTACGATACTCCCCGACAACCTATCTTACACGCGCCGTCTCAGTGAGGTCCGAGCCAAACCGCGTGCGCGGACGCACCTGCCCCGTAGGGGACGACTGATGAGCTTGATTCAGGCGATCAGCATGCGCTCTGTGTGTAGGCCCTCGCCGTATGCCATGCTCTCGAAGATGACCTGTCGCCAGACATTGATAGCCAATTCTGCGGCCTCTTCTTCCAATACCTATCAAGTAAAATTATACGTCAGAAGATGCAAGTGTACGGGATAAAGAATGTTACATACTGGCTCGAGGCCTTCGATGAGCTTCTGCGGGCTTTTGTGATCTTTGAGGTGCTCGAGGACGAACATGACTAGGTCGTCGTCTTCGAGCTCGCCGAGGTACTTGACCATAAGGCGCTTCACTAACGGCTCGAACTTCCTGTCGATCATATTCTGGGCAGTAACGTCAATGCATGTTCTACCAGGAAACGTATGTGCACTCACGTCCGTAACTCCATCCCACCGCACCTTCGACTTGAACAGAGTTTCCTTGTCCTCCGGTACGGAAGCCCTGATCCTCTCCAGGCGTTCCTTCGCCTTCTCCTCGTTGTTCGTCGCGCTAAAGTCTAGCTTCACCAGCGGCACCTTCTTCTTTCGCGAGACCTCCTCGTCCTCTTCCTCATTTCCAAACAACGTCGGAGCATTCTCCTTAGCTTTGGTTTTCGCCGGTGCTGCCTCCACGGCGGCGGCGAGAGAAACATGAAGCTTGACGGGCGCGCCGTCGTCGAGCAGCATGCCTGCCTTGCGTTGCTCCTCTGCTAGCGCCTGCATTTCGTCCATCTGCCGCGCAAGGAACGCCTCGCTCTCCCGCCGCAGGTTCTCCGCCTCACGCTCCTCGAATGCACGTGACTCGGCGTCTGCTGCCTCCTCCGCCGCGAGCCGCCGTGTCCGTGCGGCCCGCCAACGTGCGCGCTCGGTGTAGAATGGCTCGTCGCTCTCATCGTCGTCCCACACGTCCAGTCGCTGCCGCATCTCGATTTTGTCTCGATCCTCTGCCTCCTTTGTTGCGCGATCCCGGGCGATGGATCGCTCGAGCGCCTGTATGCGTGCGCGTTCTCGAGGTTCATAACGACGCTCACGCTGCATGTGACCCTGTGAGTACGAAATTGGAAAGAAGAGAAACATCTTTGAACTCACATCCCTAAACGAGCTCTCCTCGTCTCGCCTCCGCGCCTCCTTCCTCTCTGCCTCTAACTCCTCATCCGTCTTCGTTGTCTTCCCTGGCAGCTGCCTCTCTCCATGAATCTCCTCCCTCGTCTCCGCCTTCACAAATCCGACCGGCTTGCTGTATCCCTGCGCGTCCTTCCCCAGAGCCGTGGGCTGCGGCACACCCTGCCCTTGTTGCGGTTTTCCCCACTCGCGCACCTTGGGTCCGCTGGGAGCCGCTGGGAGCGCCTGCTTGACGTCACGCATTTTCTCGCGTTCGCGCTTCGCGGCGCGCTCCCGGAACTGCGCGATTTCGCTGATGACCAGTCCACGCTGCGTCTCGGGCAGGTCCGCTTCCTGAAGGTCGTGCAGATGTGGCGGGATGACGTACTTCTCCTTGTCGAGCAGCCCGTTTGTTGACGCCTCTTGCGATGTGCGATTGATCTCCTCCACCAGCTCGACGACTCGCGACTTTGATCGCTTCGTTGCTTCTTCATCGGCCTGAAAAGCTTCATGATTAACAATGAGAGACTAAATGAGGGGAAGAACGCACGTCGGTCTTCATACGTTGTGCCTGATATGCATCGAGGAACATTTTTGTCTTCTCATCTGCTTTGATCTGGATACTGGTAGGCGGGCAATGAGTATGAACAAGTGACGGGACGTACCAAGAGCTTTTTGTTGACACAACCGTCCTCCAGCGCGGGCAATTCGACGTTATTGAGTAATGACATGGCGCGGAGAGCAGAATCAGGATCTTCGAATTCCGCGAAACCGAACCCTTGGGGCTTGTTTGCAGGTGTGATAAGCCGCTTGAAGGACTTGACGGGTCCGCATGCCTGCAAGTGCCACCAGAATCAGCATGGCCTTGTAAGCGCACCAAAATGCAACGCACCGTCAAAAGTTGGTTCAAGAATGCATCGGTGATACCGCCAGATATCGAACCAACGAAGAGTGTGACCTGCTTCTGCGCTTGAGGCGGAACAAAGTTGTGTATTTGCTGCTGCTGTGCAAGAGCCGACATTGAGGGTCCTTGCCCATACGACGGCAGAGGTGGACGCAGACCAAGTCCTAACCGATTTGGTGCAGGCTGCATGGTGATAACCGCAACTCTTTGATGTTCAATTTACGTCCAATGGTAGCCAGAGCAGGGAAGGAGAGGCCTGTAGGAGCTCGTGAAGACCAGTTTCACCGGAGAAGTAGGGATAGAACTCACCAGCTCGTATAGCGATTACACCACTAGAAGAGACCTGGCGCGTTAGAGGGTTAACAAGTCAAGGCGGGTGAAGGTCAGATTCGCGTATTCGCAGAGTCGATGAGAGGCTGCGCTCGGAGGGCGGAGTCCCAACTTCCGTTGTAAACCACTATATATTTATCAAATTTTGCAAGTCAAACAAGGCACTATGGCCGAGCGGTCCAAGGCGCCAGAATCAGGATCTGGTCCGAAAGGGCGCGAGTTCGAATCTCGCTGGTGTCATGAAGTTGGTACTTATGTTTTTTTCCCCAAGGAATATTTTTTCCGTTCCGATAATATATGTTTTGCAGAAAGGATTCTTTATTGCAAGGGACAGAACGCAGACAGTATGATAGAGATATACAGTCGCCATTGGCGTAATTTCGAGTCGCGGCGACCAAAGAACCGTCCGCCTGCGGTATTCCTCACAACACTGAGCCTAATAAGCATCGATCTGGTGCTCAGTACCACGACTTGCGCGCCACGTCTCAGGACCCTATAAAGTCACTTTGCTCAGCCATGAATGTACGGGAGAGAATAAGCAGTAGAGTACATACCGTGCGATTGTTGACCCTCTGGTTCTTGATCCTGCGGGCGAACCACTCCTTCGACGTCACCTTCGTGTCGTACTTGCCCGGAGTCGCTTTATCGACGGCGTCCTTGACCATGGCACTCTGGTCGGCGAGCGGTTGGAGAACTGCGTCGTCGTTGGGCCTGGTGAAGAAGACAAGCGACCAGCGGGTGAAGGCCTTCTGAGCCTTGGGCGGAGCGCTGTCGAGCGCTAGATTTTAAGTCATTATTTTACCTCACAACGTTTCAACGCTTACACAACTCGGTGAAGATTGGAGCGGAGGACTCCACCACTGAATATGGACATGGCGTCACCCAGGTTGCAGATGGCATGACCAGGGACCGGCTGAGAGAGCATTAGCCCAAGGACCACGGAGCAAGATAATCACCCGACCTTAACGTATTTCCAGCCATCGGAACCGGGGGGCAGAACTTGTAAACCACCGAGGCGGTTGTGCAGGAAGGACTGGGATATAACATAAGGTCTCGAAACGTTTTACTATACGACAAGCTGCGAGACTTACCAAGGAACCGAAATCGGTGTGTGCGCCCAAGGTGGCCTTGTCGGGGAAGATCTCGGGCTGGGGCGGGGATTTGATGACCCTAGTCTCGCTGCCCGACTGCTTCGCGCGGACGTGTTGCGCGGCCAGAGCGCCCTCGGGAAGACCAAGCCTCTCATTGAAGATCGCCAGGAGCGTGCTGTTGACCTCAAGTGACTTCTCCACGAATGGCTGAATAGTAGACTCCATGCGGGCGTTCACGGTGGACGGGTACGTGCGGTGGACGTGGTTCGGCCATGCCTGTACATCGTCCTTCGCGACGTTGATAAATTCAACGGCGTCTTTCTGGCCGCTCTCGTCGATGGCGTTCGCACCGGTGCTCTTGTACCTGTAAAGTAGAAGCGTGAGCGACCTCATCTACAGTTAACAGGAACGTAAATAGCTAACCCGAAAGACATGCCGCCGTCGCCTTGCTCGAACTTCATCTTCTCGTCGAGAGGGAGGTCCATGGTCTCGTGACCCATCTCAAACATGGGATCGGTCAGGTCCTCAGCACCGTGGTTCTTGAGGCTGCGTTCATGTTCGAGCAATCGTTAGCAGCGGCCTACGTCTGAATGCAGGTCCACTTACTACCAGAAGCCGAGCTCGGTAGCGGCCTTCCAGAGTCTATCAATCTCTTGCTTGTCGCCGGCTTTGATGAGAGCATAGTCAATGACGAGAAGAGGGACGGTGGGCACGTCCTCGGGGAAAGCTGGGTATGCGATAGCAGGCATAACTGTTATGTGGAATTGAGATGTGGAAATTGCGAGCTGTGAGTGCAGTGTGCGAGTGCAGGATCTCGGAGGATAGCATAGCCCGTTCCACTCACTCTACCTTTTATACGACTTGCTCTACAGAAGCACGACCACTTTCCCAGACGCGTGAGGAAGGTCATTGGGTTACCCTATGGACCTATGACGACGATGATATAGCACTACAGCGCTTATGCTAGGGTCCTCGACGCCTTTGGATGGCACGTGGGTGGTCTTTTTGCCGAGAAAGAAGTAGGACCCTGTCGGTTACTATTTTCAATGCATGAGCGCGGAAGTTGCGTACCGGAATTGTCACTGGTTGGAGAGACTTGGAGGATCCGAGCCGTGTCGGGTGAAAGCAAAGCCCTCTCATGATTGAATGTCTGTAAAGATGACCCGTCTGTTAGCTTCGCGTGCAATCATGGGAGGAACATCCTTGGGGATGTCGTGAATGGGCACATCCTCTGGTGAACGATTCAGGAGTCAGCAGATGAGGACGGGGACTTTTCTAGGCATCGATAGCTGGTGAGTTGGATGCATCGAGAGGTATTCCACAGTGTGGGAGCCCATTTCCGATACTGAGTGATCTGTCCTCGGTCAGACTTCCCACCAACAGCAGATAGAAGGATAGCATGCCTGATCCCATCCAGCATGCGAATACTTCTAATCGCAGCACAAGGATGCTATCTTATTCTGGTGGGTATCCTCGCGGCAATGATGACACCACGGTGAGAGTGGAATCCATTGGAAGATTTACGTTTTGCTTGACTGCCGTAGTTCTGTGCTTCCCAGTAGGCATGCTATATTAACTCAACTAAACACGGCCCGTAGACATTCGACGTCAAGGAGTTTGCTACATACCTTTCAGCGCCTAAGAGTCGGTCCGATATACGGGCTTAGAAAAAACCGCGGTGAGGTGCGAGCTATGTTTGGAATTTGTTGGCGTTGGGAGCCTATCTACAGTCAGGGAAGAGTTAGAGCTATCTACAGTGCCCTCAAAGACGTGTGATGAGAAATCCCGACGAACCACAGAGTCACTCTTTCCACCCTCTGTCATCCGTCACCAAAGAATATGACACAACGATATCGCGGAGCCCCACGGCTTGCACTATCTGTCACAAAAGTCCCGATGTCATAACTACGAGGTAGCAGAAAGGGAGGGTGAGAAAACGCAAAGGCGCACGTTATGGCCTTATACACATAAATAAGCATCGACGCACTATCTTACGCATAGAGCGCTAAGACGCGCAGGTTCTTCCATTCCCGCGTCTGCATCCTGAGTATATGAGTATGACACATTCCGGGATTGACGAACGCCGAAATGCCATCTAGGGTCTGTCATGGGCGTCTATTCCGCTTCAGTTACATTGTGGATGCACCAAACCTGTAGACAGACCTGTGCGATGGAATCGCTCAACTTCCATTATGTGCCCGCCGTGGCAGAAGGACCGGGCAAGTTTGGTGACGAATAGCGGTGAAAGGATCAGCCAGCGTTTCTCCTAGGTGGGTAGGCGTCCGCATTGCACGTGCGAATGTCGCAGTCTTGTGTAGAGAAACGTGACAAAACGGCCTCACGGTCTTTTGCAGCCTCACTGCAGAGCTGGTCAGATGCGCGTCTGCCCTGGAGATGCCAAGTTCACTTACGAGCAGCGCACGCTGTCCTGTGCTCGGAGGTATGGCCTTGCATGTGATTTTAGCGTCTACCCGGGGCGCGCGTACTGGGCAAGGTTTGACATACATACGACGTCTTCCCACTGGATGTGGACTGGCGTGAGTAACACGTAGTACAGGAACGATATCCAGGGCTTACGAGGGAGCCGAGTCCCGACCCCTACGCTGGTCGGTTGCCGGGCAGACCAGTCTCCGCGGTTCGGTGGGTGACCAGACAGCCAAGACTAAAGATCACGGAAGTTGTTTGGTTGCGAGGAAAGATGCTTGCTGCTGTCCCTTTCCCGTTGCATGGTGTGCCTGAATATACCCAGGTAAATGAAGGGGGCTAGTACGGTCGCGAGCAGTCATAGTTACTAGTTAGGATCTCAGGATGACATTGAGCATGATATACGTATATTGGTTGTGAGATGCACAGAGGCGGAGTGACAGACAACATACGGGTGACCAGCACATGCTATCCTGACTGCGAGTTGCCAGTTAGTACGGTGGTCTACATTGCGTCGGGTGCTGAAGCGATGCACAAGGTGGGATTGAACCGAATCGAAGGTGATGTTTTCTGAGTCCCGCGATAAGTAATGTTCGATGACTGTGTTTGCGAAGCGACCCTAAAGACTTGTTCGCGAGCCGGTCACTGATTCTTCATGGTGTCGCGAAGGTGATAATTTGCTTCCATCCACTGGCAGTGCATGCCGGATCCGGCATCGGCCATTAACATATTCGTTCTCCGCTTCGCGGCGCCTAAACTGGTTCCTCTCGCGGCCTCGAAATTGGACGGTCTTCAAGTCTACTGCCACGTCGAACTCCAGTGCGAGCACTGTTCCACAGCATGATTTCCTCCTTTCCGGTCTCCAGCCATCGTCCAGTGCATTGTCAAAGTCTGACAGCGGTATCGGACGGAACAGGAGATTTGTGTCTTGGAGTCCAGACCCTAGTCTAAGCCGCCGCAGCGCTAGCTGTTTGTTGGTCTCTGAGCGCTTCGCCTAACGCTGGTATGGAATGGAGGTGCAACTTATGGTTGCGCCCATCTTATGACGAATACGAAGGAACACGAAGTACCTAACACAAAGCTTGACTTATAGCATTCTCCGTGTGATTACTGACCCTGAAATTTTACGCAGCACATCGGCTACGATCCCGCAATGCGAACCCTTGAAAGGTTGATCTTGATTCCATAACAGAGGCACCATATACTCGAAGTATATTTTTCCCGCTCTAATTGCGAATACTCACTGATGTGCAGCTTCCAGGCCAAGACGTAGTAAAATACGCCTGCCATAAGAACCGACAGGAATCCATACCTCCAAAGCGCCAAATATTTTCGATTCTTCCAGCACTCTTCACATTTCATGCTTTCGTAATACGGGCCTCGATGCCTATATAACTCTTGCGCACTAGACCCATCTTTCCATCACCCTTGGTGAACGAACCCATTCATCGCAACAAATCAGGATGAAGGCCGGCAGCGTTCTCATACCACTAGCCGCGCACTTCGCGCTATGCAGTGCCGTGCCGCAAATGGAGCCTGTACCTCTGGTCGCACCTGCACCTCTGGTCGCACCTG
>SEOQ01000320.1:0-28295 GCA_004679275.1 Dentipellis fragilis
CATGCAACCGGCATCTCGCTGACAATGAGATTGAGGGCTTCGAGAGACATGTACGTCAGTGGTCCATGTTTCCGTATCGCGAGTCTGAACAAAGTTTCTATACTGTAGCTGTCAGACTTGATGCAGAAATCGTCAGATAAGCAGAACGAACAGCGCCAAGCCGAGTTGAAGACTTGGGAGAGTCAACTGCAAGTGCTCCAAGCTTTGGTACCTGTCGAAACATCTCGTAATCGCCTCAAAGACGTCGATATCCCCGCTCTCGAGAAAAACATAGGAGAGCTGGATGCTCTTATTCCGTCTTTGGCAGCTGCCGCCGACAAGGTGTGTAGCCCCTCGTTGATACTCGTGAATTTGTGACTCACACACTGCACACCCTGGTAGGCAAGCGATAATGCTAACGCAGTGAAGAGAGACCTAAAGGATCTTTCCTCCTTGCGACAACATGCGATAAATGCCGCCAGGCTGCACAATGAGATCGAGCGCTTGAAACGGGAGATCTCTCAGATAGAAAGTGACCTCGCTACCACAGGTTCCACGAAAACCGCAGACGATGTCCAAGAAGAACTAGACCAGATATCTCAAGAGCTGTGAGTGACTAAACAGGACAGTTCGTAAAAATGTTCTCATATTTATTGCAGACGAACCATCGAGCGCGACAAACAAGCAATACTGGCCGAGAAAGACCGTAGGAATAACGCCCTCAGAACATATCAGAATGAACTCCACAGCATGCAGCTTCGCGAACAAGAGGTCAGAAATCAGGTTCGGGAGAAGGCAACGCTTGAGACGGCCATCAAAGACATGCATCAAGAGGTATCTACTCTTGGTATCCGCATAAAGGTACGTAAAGCGGCTGCATATGCTGGAGCTGTAAACGACCGTTTTGTCAAATAGGAGCTAGATGTGAAAATCGTCGATATTCAAGCGCCCATAAAGTCCTTGGAGCTTGCGCATAAAGAAGTCGAGAATGAACTCAATACCAAGCTGCATAGCGCTCAACAGGCGTCACAAGAGCTCAATATGAGCATTGACCGACTGGAGGAGTCTTCGAAGACTATCGAGAGGTCTGCAGTTATATTTGCGTCCGTTGCATATACTGATTGATAAATGATCATCCCAGATACATTCGCGATAAACGAGCTCGGAAATTGAAGGACTGCGCTGTCAAAATTGAACAAATCGAAGCGAATATTCAAGAAAGCGTAATCGAGGTCGAAAATGTCCGGAAGGCGATTGGCCAGATTGACAAAGCGCTTAACGAAGGAAGCGCGACTCTTTCCAATTTGCGTGACAACGTGCGCGTTCAGAAGCTTCTCAGAGACATTGCAGCTGCCCAGGCAAGCATCGACTCTTACGATATGGAAGAGGCCGCCAGAGCGAAACGCAATTTCGACGAGAAATATCAGCTTGAGAAAAACCGGGAGACCGAAATGCAGAGCAAGGTATGTAATCCGTCCTTCCTACACCAGACGCTCCTTGACAGCTGTATTTACCCAGAACGCGCACATCGGAGGCGAGCTGAAGTCTGACAAAGAGCAGCTGAAAACATTGGAGCGGGACTTACGGGATTTCAAGGATATAAACAAGAAGTATACCGACCAGCTCATCAAAGTCAAGGTGTGACATTTACCCGCTAATTCATTCTCAGACTTATAGCATTCACAGATGTCCGACATGGCCAACAATGATTTAGAGAAATATGCAAAAGCATTAGACAAGTAAGTGCAGCACTTTGACCACGGATTAACGAGCTCTGATATGTCCTGTACTCAGTGCAATCATGAAATACCACTCCATGAAAATGGAAGAAGTGAATGATACAATGCGACACCTATGGAACAAGACATATCAGGGCACTGGTACGTCGATTCTCGCGGCAAAACAGACAGATATTAACGCCGACTGGCATTCGACAGATATTGACGGAATCAAGATACGCTCCGAGGGTGAAGGCGGAGCTTCCAAACGGTCCTACAATTACCGAGTATGTCCTCCTACGTAGCTTCAGATGTAGACTAACTGCTGGTCAGGTCGTCATGACTAAAGATCAAGTCGAGATGGACATGAGAGGCCGCTGCTCGGCCGGGCAGAAAATGCTGGCTTCAATCATTATTCGCCTTGCGCTTTCGGATTCTTTCGGGCAGAATTGTGGTATACTGGCTTTAGATGAGCCGACAAATGCACTTGACACGGATAACATTGATGCTCTTGCTGCAAGTCTGGTCGAGTGCGTTATTTTCTCCCCACTTCTATCGCCTGTGACTCACCATTTGACAGTATCATTAACGAACGGAAAAGTCGTGCTAATTTCCAGCTCATAATCATCACGCACGACGAGAATTTCCTTCGTAAGTTAGGACAAAGTGACGTGATGGAGTATTATTGGTAAATTGTCCTTCCTCTGACATTTTCGCTTGCTTATGACCCGATTTAGGCGTGTTTCGAGGGACTCTCGACAGAAGTCCGTGATTGAGCGTCAGAGGTTCGGCTGACCTAGACTTGGGTTGCTGCCTTGGACAGATCGGATCTATCAGCTGTCTATTTGTGCTATGTCATTTCTGCTTTCACCTGTTATGTTATATTTCTTGTGAACCAAGAAAAGACTTGTCAGGACTGATAACTGGCTGCGTATCTCCTACCTCGTAGCGAGACTTACCACTAATTCAGTTGAGTCTTCTTCTGTCTACGTCATGTTAAGGACTCACAAATAACTTCGGGGGTATAGTGGAGGATGTGGGACGTACGGCTCCGAGGATGGAACCACACGTCTGCCAAACTCATTGTTGCCAACAAAGCCTTGCATCATGCATGGATTGCGACGTGCGTGTGCTTCTATCCGATGGTCGGACTACCATGACGAAGTCGTTCTCTTTGTGTTTTCTTGCGCAAAATGACTGTCTTACAGGTAGTGAAGGTGATTGACCGTCATTCTTGCGCCAGCATTCACGTCGCACATGGATCGCGCGGACGAACGAGTGGTCAGTTTCGACATATTTTTGCCTTTATCGCGATGACGCCCGCCACTGCTCCATGCGTGCTCCAGAATTCTCCGAGACATGCTTCTCCTGTCAAGCCGTCTTAGCTTCCTCAGTAGCGCTTCAAGCCACTTGTTTATCCGAAGCATCCTGATAGCGGCTCGATGAATGACCTCGACGACTCTATATAGCTGGGCCAGCGAGGACTCCCCAACGGGGATCTTGGATTACGTTACGCCGTTTCCGATATTCATACGATCCGAAAGACCGATGAAAGACCCACTGTTGGAGAGCACCTACAAAAGTCACCACTGAGGGCCATTTGATTTCCCCCTTCCTTGGACCTTCCAGTGCCTCCCCCTGCCAAAGTACAGATTATCAGGTTCTTTCCATGTGCCGTCTTTTCCTTGGGCCTACTGACGTGCAATACGCCCCTATCGACGCCATGCAGCCATTTTCCACACAGTGATAGGTCCGCGTGCGTATCAATTCCGATGTCGCTTCAATCAAGAGACACCGTATGCTTCCGTCTAGTTGGAAGTGTTCGCCCTGCGGCTTCTCCATTATGGATGTCGGTGCGTCGTTGTATCTCTGCCCTGCGTGCATACTGACACCATCAACTTCCTATAGCACGCCACGAAGCCTTTCGCCCTAGATGCCGTGTCCTGGACAGCGATCAGAATGAGTCGAGCATGTGCTAGTTATGAGCACTCGTGGTGAACGTTCCCCGCGTCGGAGGTCTTACAGGTGGAGTCCTCTGCCTCGTCCTATCTCTTCTGGAATCGGAGTAATGCCTTTACACGAGGATTCATACGCGGACCATGTGCAGAATACGCGCTCTCGAAGGAGTTGTCAGTGATCTTGCACCGGCATGAACATCCCAGAAAGGCAAGTACGAACTTAGCTCAACTTGTCGCGTTTTGACTCGGCGGTTTCCTTTCGCAGCGTCAGCGTCCCGCGGCTCAGCCGCCTTCGTGGGCTTCGTTGCTGCTGGCTCAGCCCGACTCGTACGGCTAGTCGTCGGTTCTCACCGCTGATAGATCGGAATCGGGGCTCGATAGACGCTGCGCGCAATGCGCAGCAACGCCGAGTTTCCATCCGGCTTGACGTTTCTGCCGTCGTCTGGCAGGATCCGCTTGGGAACGCAAGATGCTTTTCTGGAAAAGTTGCACACCTCGAAGCATCCCAACATGCTTGGCTCCCTACTGACGCAACAGCATGGCCACCATCCTCAACTTCGTTGAGTAGCCGATTTAGCCCCGGTGCCTTTGTGGATAAGGTGACAGCACCTGGTGCGTCGCCAAGTGGTCGCCTAATTCACCGTTCTCAATTGCGTTCTGACGTCGATCCACTCATCACACGCCGACGTCTGCTATCAATACTCCGAGCCCCATCTTGTGGACTGTCATGGTTCGCTAGGGCTGCAGAACCTCGGCTGCTGTGTTGTCGATTAAATCCAATGTAGCACCTGGTGACGGCTTGGACTTTCCGGAAGAGGGCTGTACAGGGTCTGCCCTGGGTACGTGGTTTTGCTCCTGACTGCGTGGTATGCGTTCTTCTCGGCATGCGCACCCATTGAGGCTCCATGGCGTTTGTTCATGTGCTTCTGCCATGTCGATGATGCTATCGACAGCAGCCCCAGAAGCTATAAATTGCTCAGAAGGTAAGCGAGATAATTATCCTCACTGCTTCCCGTTCAGGAGCCATGGACACTCGCGTTGCTGCCATCGACCACTTGTCTCCGGACCACCAGCGACTCTTTATCGAGTTTGGTGTAGGCACGCGTCAGAGTCCCGAATTTGAATGCGTTCACCACGCATTTGAAGCTCGTGCTCGTACCCAGCCCGATGCCATTGCCGCCGAACATCTTGGGGCCACTATCACCTACTCGCAGTTGGACCGATTTGGGAACCGCCTGGCGGCGAAGCTGCGTGGAATGGGCGTGAAGCCTGGCGTTCGCGTCTGCCTTCTAGTCCAACGTTCCATCCCTATGGTCGTAGCAATTGTTGCGATCTTAAAGGCCGGCGGCGCTTACGTTCCCTTGGACGGAAGTATAGTGACAAAGTCGACCCTTGACCATGTCGTTCACGATTCTGGATCCCTTCTGGTACTGGCGCTTCGGGAATACCAGCATCGTGTTCAGGATATCCCTGTCCTGACGTTGGATGACTATGCTGACGGACATGGTACTGGTGACTTCATCAAACCCGGGGACCTCTCCAGTCCGTCGGACAGCGCCTATATCATCTATACGTCCGGTGAGTTCAGGCTTTCAAAGCATCAGGATGGCTTGCTTACTCCGATATTGTAGGCACTACCGGCAAACCGAAGGGAGTAGATGTTACGCATCGTAACGTGACCAACCGTGAGTAGCCTTAGACTTCTTATAGCATGTAATCACTAAACAATATTTTGACTTTAGTTGTTTGTCTGGCTCCTGGGAACGTAGGCATGGGTCCGGGACGCCGGGTGTCTCAGCTAATGAACATTGCCTTTGATATGGCTGCTTGGGTGCGTCCAGAACCCAGAATATCTGATGTCTTTTCTCATCATTCTCATCGCATATAGGAGATTCTCGGCTCCCTATGCAATGGCTCTACCCTTTGCATCCGAGGGAAGTCTTCTAAGGAGTGGCGCGCCGTCATGAAAACGGTTGATATCGTTATCGCTACTCCCTCGATGATGGGTATGTCCTTACTTTGGTCTAACGTCGAGAGGCCTCTAATTTGGGACAGTACCCCACAATCCCGCGGACTACCCTAATATAAAGACTGTTGCGACAGCAGGAGAACCGTTGCCGCCAGGTGCGTGCGTTCTCACTCGTATATTGCATCTTCCTGATTCTCCATCAGCTCTCCCTGATGCATGGGTAGATAAGAGCGGCTTGAGTCGGTGGACTACAGGTTGCGGCCCCACAGAGGTGAGTTCATATCTGCGTGCAAACAGATTGGACACAAACGCCCCCCCAGGTCACGATCGTGAACACCATACAACCTCAAGTCAAAGGGTCAGACATGAGCATCGGACGCCCCACGCCCAACAACAATGTGTATATCTTGGACGAGAACCTACGCGCCGTGCCTATCGGCGAGGTTGGCGTCATGTTTGCAGGCGGACGCTGTGTCTCGCGAGGTTACATCAACCTCCCCGAGAAGACACAAGAGCGATACAAATTGGATCCCTTCATGAACGATGGGTACGTCCTTTTTTATAATTTGCTACGTGAAGTACGCTGAGCAGGAGCAGGAGCTACATGTTTGACACTGGTGATCTCGGTCGGTGGCGTTCCGATGGCACGCTGGAGCACCTCGGAAGGGTAGATGACCAGGTCAAGGTCAAGGTAAGCTTATAACCCTCGGTCTAAAAGCTCTCCTCACAATACTGTAGGGTTTCCGAGTTGAGCTGGACGGTGTAGCTGCTGCGATGGAGGTATGTCACCCAATTTTGCTGGATTGATCATGGCGCTGATCCGACATAGACGTGCCCCTCTGTCAAGGTTGCGGTTGCCTTGCTCGTCGATTCCGAATTATGGGGATTCGTCACTCCGAGTAACGTTGACGTGAATGCCGTTCTCGAAGCGACAGCAAAGGTACAACCATACTATGCAGTCCCGAGTCGTTTCGTGGTCCTCGCAGACCTCCCGCGAACCGGGTAGGCATTAAGTCTTTTTATTCTTAGCGCCACACTGACAGTTAACCTTGTCCAGGAACGACAAGACAGACAAAAAGGCACTGCGGCGTCTGGCACTGGAGAAGATCGAAGACGAGAAGGCCATCATTGTAGACGAAAAGGAGAATTCACCTCCTGTCTCACTGCCTACTCTCTTCAAGGACAGCCCTGCAGCCGAGCCGGTGGTCACGAAGCCTGCTCCCGTTTACAATGGGATCCCGCTTCAGGGAGACATGTACTTGCAGCGCAATGCGTCGGACGACCCCTCGAAGTCCGATCAGTCCGCATCTGTTTCAAGTACTGAGATTTCTCCTTCCTCTTTGGAGAAAGGGAATGCTTGGGACGGGTACCAGGAAGATGCCTTGCCCGAGAAGACGCAAGGAAAGTACATGCGGAACCTTCGGCACCAGATATTCAGCCTTTACCGCCGCCTATTTGGTGTTATCTTTATCACCAACATGGCCATCTTCATCTTCATCCTCGCGCGTGGTGGAGCGAACGCAAAGCATCTGGGTCTAATCGTCGTCGCAAACTTGTTCTGCGCCATCCTCATGCGCCAGGACTACGTCATCAACGCATTTTTCAACACCTTCTGCGCTGTCCCTAGGTCGTAAGTGTCTGTGACTTGTTGCTTTATGCCTTGCTAATCATTCTGCAGCACGCCCCTATGGATTCGAAGGATCTGTGCCCGCGTGTATTCCATCGGCGGTTGTAAGTGATGCTTTCCATAGATATCTTTGTCGATGTCTCACGAACGGAGCAGTACATTCCGGAAGTGCGATCTCAGGACTTGTCTGGTTGATTTATTTCACTGGGCAAGCGACAAAAGAGATGCTGACTGGTGGACCTGTAAGCAGTTTAAATTCACTTCTCAAACAATCGTCTTACTCGAGTCTAGACGTCAGTAGCCACTGTCGTCATCACATACTGGATCTTACTCCTGCTGCTCGGCATCGTGGCCCATGCATACCCAACTGTCCGTCGCCTAAAACACGACCGCTTCGAGGCAACCCATCGTCTGCTGGGATGGAGTGCTACAGCCCTCGTTTGGGTCCAGGTGAGTTCGGTCATTTAGCATATCGATTCGAAAGCAGATAGGTTAATTATGAACAGGTCGTGCTTCTCACAAACGACTATCGCCAAGTCGGACAGAGCCTTGGGCATGCCCTCGTGAAATCTCCACCCTTCTGGCTGGTCGCCGTCATGACCGGCTCTCTCATCCTCCCCTGGCTGAGGCTGAGGAAGGTGCCTGTGCGTGCGGAAGTGTTGTCGAACCACGCTGTCAGGCTGTACTTCGATTATGGTAAGTGGAGTTGTACTTGAAACTCGCGTCGCTACTGACTATCCACGGTCAGTTACTCCCAAAGCAGGCAGCTTCACGCGTATCTCTGAAAGCCCTCTGATGGAATGGCATAGCTTTGCGACTGTGCCGGAACCAGGCAAGACTGGATACTCTCTCGTCGTATCTAGGGCTGGCGACTGGACCTCGAAACAAATTGCAGAGCCTCCCAAGGAGCTGTGGGTCCGCGGCATACCCACATTTGGTGTTCTGCGCGTTGTTCCTGTCTTCCGGCGCATAGTCCTCGTCGCGACAGGAAGTGGGATCGGTCCCTGCACGCCTTGCATCCTCGAACAGCGGATCCCCATCCGCCTGCTTTGGACGTCGCCTAATGTCCGCCAAACCTTCGGTGACAAACTAGTGGATTCGATCTTGGAGAAAGCTCCGGACGCTGTGATTTATGGTAAGCCTCCATTTCATGCCATGCTAAGCCACGTTCTGATGATAAATTGCCTGATAGACACTCGTGCGCACGGCAAGCCAGACATGGTCAAATTGACCTACCGCCTTGTCAAAGAGTTTGACGCCGAGGCCGTTTGTATTATCTCTAACCAGAAACTTACCCAGAAGGTTGTATATGGGATGATGAGTAGGGGAATCCCTGCTTTTGGTGCTATCTGGGACTCATGAACACACTGACTATAATGATGCAGGGAGAAAGTGTAGAGAAAGGGCGGGTCCCAGTACACTTACATTGACAGTTTCTTTACGTCTCGACGCACATGTATACTTATAACGTATCTCGAGGATTGTTGTGTTTTTACGAAATGAAATGTATCCATCATCCACGAACCTTTGCGATTTGAAGCACTTCAAACTGGCTAGTACTGTAATACGTATCTCTATTGACGAGTAGGCTGGGAGTCTGCCCTAAAGCCGCGGATACTCCCGAACATCGGAAAATGCCGGCTTCAGTCCTTTTCGCAAAGACTCAGAGTCGGTCCAACGATCTGGCATTGGTTGTCTCATCCGATTCTCTGCCGATTCAGATGAGTGCACACAACCCCGATATGTTACATGCATACCCTTCACCAACCGTGGCTTTGGTTCGGCTCGAGGATGATAGTATAGCGAGGAACAAGGCCGTCGCGATTGAAGATATTCCCAGAGGTACAGTCATCTTTTCGGATCTGGCTCTGACTACTGCTCTACTTCCGGGAGAAAAAGGTGCGTACAGTATACTGTCCTGCTAATTCCGTGCTGATGTCCCGCTATCTGATACATATGGCCGTACAGGTAAACGATGCGATTTCTGTCATACAAGCCGGACTGTCAACAAGGCGCTGTACAGATGTACGGGTTGCACATCCTACTGGTATTGTGATTCTCGTTGTCAGTCCACAGTTACCACATATGCATCGCATAGCCACTCATGGAACTACAGGCCAGACTCTGGCTTGGAAGGCCCATCACAGCTGTCTCTGTCGGACCTATCCACGCTATGTTGCTTCCCAAGACTATGACAAACTATTGGTCCACGAACGTGTCGATGCAGTCTTGCTCTCTCACCTGATTGCTGGCCATTTCTTGTCGAAAGGGCGTGCAAAAGACGCCCAGCACTCTCCACAAATGGAAATATTCATGTCGTTGCTTCCATCCACATCACCGCCCAGCAAGACCCTGCCTGTCTGTCCACCATCAGCTATTTCTGAGGCTCAGCTGCGTAACTTGCTGTCGCGGTTTGGAAACAATAACTTCGTGCTCTCTTCGCACATGAACCCCTATGCGCATGGTATATTTCCGTTGGCAAGTCGCTTCTTCAATCATTCGTGCGTCCCCAATGCGGCGGCCAAGTACATCATGAAGACTGGGGAGCCTGTAACCATGGCTGTTGTAGCATTACGAGACATCCCCGCGGGCGAAGAGGTATGACGAACACTGTTGTCTCGCTATATCCGTCCGTAACCGTAGGCCTTTATTGAAGGTGGCGATACCGTATCTTGACCCTGCGTTGCCGCTGGAAGACAGGCAACGTGACTTGCGAACGTCGTATGGATTCGGCTGTCGCTGCGCGCTCTGCACTTTCCAGGAGCAGATCGATATTCCTGATGGATCAGCGAACTCGGAGTCCTTGATCAAAGCCACGAGACATCTACATGAGTATACGGGTTGCGATCTTGCACACATGCCAGCGGTGTTGGAAAGCCTACGAGATTACAGCGACATCCCTGAGGATCTTTGGCCATTCTTTGACAGATCTGTTATCCCAGCTTTGTCAGAGCCGTTCAGCCAGGCATCTCACGAAGGCTCGTATGACGTGGCTTTGCGCACGGGACATACTCTACTCGCAGTGTATATGTTGGTGTATCCACCAAATTACCCTCAAACTGGTAATGTGATTCATTATGTGGAAAATTTGAGGATGCTGAGCTCGCGAATTACAGGCTTGCATGCCTTAGAGGTGGCAAAAACTGCGTGGAACGCTTTCGTATCTCAGGATAACAATGAAGATGAAACAGCAAGACGACGGCTTTTGGACAACCTCCGATGGTACCTCGCGGTAGCTCGCGAAATTATTGAGGTGTTGGGGCCTGAGGGTGACGAAGGGGGGCCTTGGGAGGAAATAGGACTGCTGAACAGCCTCGTCGACGAACAAAGATAGCATCTGACCTCGTGGAAAGGGCTTGACGACATTGCTGGCGCGCGAAGTCACCAAGAACTCGAAGCTATGTAGCACCATGCTTCATTCGGACATGGTGGTGGCACTCAAATGCACTTGGCCGGCGCTTTGATAAACACTGCCATACCAGTTGAGCGGAAGAAGCTGGTCTATTCCGGTCAAATTTACAGTTCTGCATCATGCGTGTCCCGAGCACGCGCGTTCTGAAGCCTTGGAGCATCTCGAGCTCTTACTTCTGACCGCAGTCAACGGGTCCAACTGTCTCCTGTCCTGACGCAACGACTACAATCCCTTCCTGACTGCGGAGGACAGTATACCGTCATCAACTCCGCTACAATTACACGGACAACACAGCGTCTCCGTTCATCTGAATCTGTTACTTCAGATGACCCTGGATGTCAGGAGCACCAAGGGCGCTCCGCTGACGAGTGCACTCCGCCGAGCCCGAGGGTACAGTAGTCTAAATCGGTTTGCTCCATGCGTCACTACTTGGCTCTGACATACACCACTACGGCGTTCAAGGCAGATCACTGCAAGCAAAGTCTTCCTTCCATGGCCATATCATTACGGACTAGTAATCACCGCCCGCGGATGACGGACGTATGTTCACCTGACCTTGACGGCGGAAATAGAGCGGTCATTGCACCCGGCTTTGCGTTCTCATGACGAGCCTAGTTGACAGTGCTCGAGCCACAATCTGGCACGCGAAAAGATGGACGTATTAGTTGTGACTCAAGGTCGCACGAATGAAGCCAGAACAGCGGGTGCGCCACCGACGTCCCGAGGCGCGCGCCCTTGCCCTCCCGACTTAACCCTATAAGGAAGGTGTTCAAGAAAGACAATTCGTGCGCCCCATCACAATACCCGCATCGTTGATATGACATCTTCAGTCGCGGAAGACCAGTACGGCAGGGTGATGTAGCCTTTATTCCCCGGCCATCTTCTCAACAATTTCCTGCGTAAATACGATTGTACTCAAGGCTTACGATCTTCCGTTCATTAGTGATCTATCCTGGGAAACTGGGACGGCATACCTGTGAGTCGTTCTCTCGTTCTCCTCTTACCACAGAAGATGCCAAATCCAAAGATTCTAGCGAGTGCAGACACGTACGACAGCATTGATTGGATGTCTGGACTCTTAGGCTGGGAAAAGTCGAAGCCGGTGGCATTTTCGCCACAGCATACACTTGTCTTGGCCGTTCCGTCGCATGAGGGATGTGAAATCATGTCATGAAAGGAGGGTACGTGAAGAGGGAGATTTACCTCACCGAAAGGAATCCCGTCCTCTTTGCCTCTTGACCATCATGTCCACGCGTCACTCTTTTGTTTCCTCAAGTGGACTACTTCCATCCTCTCCCACGGAGGGAGACAGTTTTGTCTCGTCGACTCATATCCATGCTCTTGCGGGTAGCACAATACCCTCTAACGCAGAACAGAAACTGCACAAATCCAAATTTCCTTGGCGAAGAAACAACAAATCGTTTGACGCGGGGGTTGTGATTTTCTTGTGCACCCTGCTGTCACTGTTGTTCGTCGGGTGCCTTTGCTTCGCATTCGTCGGCGGGAAAGACGAAGAACCATTCAATAAGGTGCTGGATGACATTGCTGTCACTGAGCCCGGGGTATGTCTGGCCTAACTCATAAAAGATTATGCGTACGTCTAAACAATGTTAACCCTTCAGCTCGTTCTCATCGGTGAAAACGTCGATGTCGACATTGACGAACCTTCGTTGACAGTGACCTGGTCACTCGTGAACTGTGGCGAAGGGTATCTTGGCGGGTCTCAAGGTATTCACAGAAGCAATGCGTGCGGCATACCTGATACCCCCTTGAGGATCTACGTGGATAAGTAAGTTCGATCACCTTGAAGTCATAATAGCGATAGCTGAAATTATCTCGCAGTAATCCAGTGCCGGTGGCCAGCTTTGACCCATCAAGTATTCCACTTCTTCGCAGCTCTGGGACACGAAGATCGTAAGTTGATATCCTTGATAAGGCTATAAAGTGGCATCCGACCTGAACTCGCACCTCATTAGTATCCAGTCCTTAACGCAGTTCGATAGCGACCATGCGCTCGATGTTCCCGAAGCACGCCTATACCCCTTTGATACCTACTCACTCTCGAGCACGCTTCATGCCTTAAATCCTACAACAAACGAGACCGTCCTTATTCGCAAGCTGGTCACTGTAAATGCAGTCTTCAGCTTCGACATCATAACCACAGACGCCGAGACGTATACCCTACTGTCAAACGGTAGCCAGGTACAGAGCCACGAAGTTGACATAGTCGTTCGGAGGTCTTCCACAATGCGACTCTATGCGATGCTCATGTGGATTGCGAGCTGGATGTTAACGCACGTCGTCATCGGTCAAGTAGTATTTGCCTTCAAAAGCAAAGATTCGGGGTCCATCTACGGCTATGGCATTGTCAACTTGGTAATCTTGTTTACAATACCACAGTTGAGGAACTCCATGCCCGATGCTCCTGGATTCGATGGTGAGCTTCACTGGTTCAGAGCCTCCTGATATCGTTTGCTGAAACGGGCTCATCTTGCCAGGCATTTTGTTAGGTACATAAAGTCCGGGCTTTCATTAATAGCATGTGGTGAACTCACACGATGGTAGATGCCATTGGATTTTTTCCACAGATGGTGACTTGCGGCCTCTGTGCAGTGATCTTACTTGTGCTCGCGGCCGTGAAGGAGTTAGACTTGCAGCAAGCACAACTCCAGGAAACGCCACCGAATTTGCGCATTTGGACACCAGAGCCAAGCTCACCAAAGCCATCAATGAGCGATGGATGGACGTCGTCGGATACCCTGATATCTGCCAGCCCCATAACACCGAGATTTCGCAAGTTCAGTGGAGACTTCCGACCAGGTCTGCATACGACAGAGAATTTTGCCCTATTCGACGAGCAGTAGGCCTTCTTTTGAATTACCTCCCCGATCTTGTCTAACCTTTGTCCGCCAGTGATCAGCAAGAGTTTTCGACTCCGAGGTCATCGATGGACACAGTTAACTCGGATGGCCATTTCTCAGAGATTACCCTTTCTCGGCCACTGTCGGCAGCCTAGACGTGGGATATTTTGGATACAAATGCTCGAAGCGTCAATTGTACATACCTGTGTAGACCCTGGAATTTTTTGCAGATTATGAATCGTGTTTGAAGCTGTGCAAAGGCGCTGAGCGGCGAATGTCGGGGTGCGGGGCGGCGACGGGGGACGTCGGCCGGGACGCGGGTGGCCCGGAATGGATATCAGCCACCGAGGCACGTGTCCGTGCCGCACCGAGGCCATGCCGAAAGGACAAGTCGGCACGCGCCTGCGTGAACCGCTCGCTCATCGACGTCCACCAACCCCGCGCTTCTGTCTCTCTCTACCACCACCATGTTGTCTGTCGCTGCACGCTCTTCGCGCTCCCGCCTAATTCTTTCTCGTTTTATCGCCCGCTCATTATCCACCGAGACCGTCGCAAGCGCCTCTGCGGACCCGGCACCCCCTCCCCCTCCTGCAAAGCACCCGGCACCCAAAACGCGTTCGCGGTTGTCGCCCGCGCCGCGCCCTGCCATCTCTCACAGGAGACAGGTTTCGCCGCAACTCCCGCCAACATTTGGACAGAACCAGCTTCTTCCGGTCTCCAACACCACTCGTGCTCTCCTCGAGAGTATCGTTGCCGACTTCGATGCGCCTATACGCTATGCATTCGCATATGGATCTGGTGTATTCGAGCAGGACGGATACGTCCCCGACCCGAAAGGCCCGATGCTTGACTTCATGTTCGCGGTCACATACCCTCAGCACTTCCATTCAATTAACATGAATCAGCATCCCAACCACTACCCTCTGCACGCGCGTGCACTCGGCTCATCGTTCGTCTCGAAGGTCCAGGAGATCGGTCCAGGAGTATGGTTTAATGCCTTCGTGAAGACAAAGGGTGTAGTGAGTGCTATCCTCCTACATCTTTACCGCGTCTAAGCGAGTACGGCTAGACCATCAAATACGGCGTGACCACAGTCGACAACCTGTGTTCCGACCTCCTGAACTGGAACTCGTTGTATCTCGCCGGACGGATGCACAAGCCTCTGCGTATCATCAAGGATGAGCCGCGCGTCCGCCTCACGCAACAAGTCAATCTCGTCTCCGCCATCCGCGCAGCCATCCTCATTCTGCCGGAATCTTTCAGCGAGACGCAGCTGTTCGAAACGATTGCAGGCATATCGTACTCGGGAGATCCCCGCATGGTCCTTCCGGCAGAGAACCGCGGCAAGGTCGGCAACATCGTGCGGAAGCAACGCGACCAATTCCGGGAGTTGTACTATCGTCTGGTAGTCGGGCTGCCTGGTGTGCAGTGGCCGATTTGGTCGACGACCATCCGGCAAGATGTCGGTCCGCAGGCGCGCGCTGCACATTTGAGGAAGCTCCCTTCGAATCTGCTCGCCAAGATTAGATACCGGTACCAGAGGGAGTGGTCTGTTCCGGATAGCGAAATGGCAGAGAATGCGACATGGATGAAAATTGCTGGCGACGAGAAGCTTCCTCTTGTCCTGCACGAAGGTATGTCTCAATTTATTCTGTTGGTCTTCTTCTGTGGTATTGAAATATCTGTGTAGAAATGAGCGGGATTGTCCGTTATCCTGCAACTGTCCAGTCTTTGAAAGGCCTCGTCAGCGGCGGCCTTATCACCAGTGCGCGGTACAGCGCAGAGAAGGTTGGCAAATGGTGGAGAGGTTCGAAGCAGGCGCCGTCGCAATGATCAGACTCCGGCATGTTCGTTCACCATCATCCTCACTCGAGTCACTTAGATCTGCGTCACTGGAT
Organism: Dentipellis fragilis; assembly: GCA_004679275.1. NCBI lineage: Eukaryota > Fungi > Basidiomycota > Agaricomycetes > Russulales > Hericiaceae > Dentipellis > Dentipellis fragilis. Next base: position 15,423 of record SEOQ01000320.1, read on the forward strand.
ATTATCATTGCTGGACAGAGGGTTGGACCTTTTTTCACATTGTAGCCTTTATACAATCATCTATCTAGTGTAAATTCCGCGAGACGGCACCAACATATCTATCTAGAATACACTACATTCTCATATTTTTGCTTTTGAGACGTAGGACTGCGCAGGCCTCGATCGAGCAGGTCCGATCCTGAGTCGACTCTGACTTGGTCGTCAAGAGGGAACGTGTTTGAACGTACCCCAGACACCCTGGGTTCGAAGTGCAGTCCTTCTTCGTACCACGCCCCGGCGACGTTCCCAAACTGTCTGAATTCAACACACAGTTGAGAAGGCAGCCTTTGAGAGTGAAAACACTGACCGAATGCGCACATTGGACATAGTTGAATCGCGGTGGGCAACAGTACAGAGTGACCGAGGTCCGGAAGATGATCCTAAAGCAAGCGGATGTTGAGGATGAGCCGCTCATCTCTTTCTTCCGAGTGTCCTTCTACTGCCAGTGTCTGCGCTCGTCCCTGTCTCTTTCTTTCACTTCCCAACTAACACAGAGGCCCGGTTTGCTGCTGACTGTTGTTCTTCTCCTGTTTCATAGTAATTGACGCGCTTCTCGACCGCTCATCCGACCTTCTTTCTATCAATACCTATACCTTTGTTCCATTCAAGCACACATGTCTCTCGAACTATCCATCCCAACTCAGCACAATAACGGGCTTCGCTCAGGCTCTGCGTCCCCGCTCGCGACTCCCAAGTCACCCATGATGAACCCGACGCGGACCGTGGCTATAATCAAACACCATGCACTCGATCACCGGTTTGAGATTGAGCACCGGATCGCAGAATCTAGCTTTGAAGTGCGTCCTTATTTCCGCTTAGTCCAGGGCGCGCTAGGGCACTGACAGCCTCGTTACCGCCATGCCAGATCGTCAAGGAACGTCAGATGGAATTCGATGTCGAGACGGACCCGGATACCTTATTTGAGCTCTTCGGAGAAGACGCAGCGTCCTTTGCCGAGTGCGTGTTCTCCCATATTCAGGTTTTTCTGCCTCATGCCCTTATCACCCCCACGTTGTGCAGGGGTCCTGTATGGGTCTACGTCCTCGAGCGCCGACGTGCCATCGAGGTTTGGCAAACCCTCATGGGCGACACCGACCCCGCAGTGGCCACTCAACAATCTCCCCGCTCTCTGCGCGCTTTATACGGCCTCTCGAAATCTCAAAACGCTGTCATGGGCTCTCCGGACACCGAAACTGCTGAGATACAAATCGCGTCGCTCTTCGTGTCGTCCCCACCCTTCCCTGCCACTGAGTTCCCGCAACCCGATGACTTGTCCATTCATAACCTCGACATCGCGAATGCTCAGGCAAACGGCTTGGAAAGGATACCTGCAGCCTCCGAGCACGGCGGCTACGCACAGTCCTCTGCGAAATCCGGCAGAAGCAGCACCGCAAATGAAAGTGGCAAATCTGCATTCCGCGCTCGCTCCATTCCCTCTACACATGCAGTCCCCAGCATTGCTCCCCGTACTACGCACGCCGCCGACCTGCGCGCTGGCATCCTCTCCGACAAATCAGATCGCGAGCGCGGCCCTCGCGTGGCGCCCACCAGAGAAGAGATGAAGCAGATCTTCATGGACGTTCCCGGACATAAACGCTCCGAGACTATTGCCGTCGCGTCGACCGCGCCACCCGTCGTAGCGCCGCGCATGACACGTGCGGCCTCCCTGCGCCTGGGACAGAAGCCCGCCCCGTCGCCGAGGCGGCCCAAGACGGCCGATGTCAACGCGGATAAGGCGACTTTCGATGGTGTCCCCGGCCATAAGCGTCGAGAGTCGATTGCGGTGGCCAGCACAAAGGCACCCACTGTAGCGCCGAGACTGAACAAGAGCGCTGCCCTTCGGCAGACGAAAGATGCCGCGCCGCCTTCTTCATTCATGTGTAGGTGGTCTTGTGATGTGACTGGTGTACGGCCATACTCATGACTTTTCAATGCATCTTCTAGTCCGCGGGCCCTCGACGCAGCGTCACCCGACATTGTCCCGTAGTTCTTCCCAGACTCAGTTGTCCTCTCGTCCGCCTTCGGCGCAGTCTGTTACGTCACCATCGTCGACGAGTCGTCGTACACCCTCGCGCACTGCTTCCAACCCTCCCCCTCGCCCTGCCAGCTCGGCTGGACGTTCCACCCGTCCACCTAGCAGCGCCGCCGCTGCGTCGCCCACCCCGGCCAAGCCACGCCCGCGCCCCACCAGTCTGCAGGCTCCCGCTATGGCCCCTCGACAGAACAAGAGCGCGATGCTGAGAGCTGCGAAGATGGCGGGGACGCCAACCAGCACAAAGAAGCCCGTCTTCGTCTAGATGTTGCCCAATTGGGGGAGACATGACCCTCAATCCGTATATCCTGCGCAGGCGCTCTCCTTTTTTTTTTNCTTATTGATACTTTATCGGCAGCGTCCTCGTCCACTGCATGCTGTATATACTCACATTTAGTGCTTGTTCCTTGCGCGTTCGTTCGCGAATTATGCTTATCTTGTTGATATTTTGATGATCTCCAGCCATATAGGGGCTTCCGCGTTGACTTTCTTTCGGTTACATATCCCAATTATGCACCTACATATCCTGGATTCAATGTATCATGCTGTACTATCAAATCCGGTAGATGTTCCATCGTGAGGATGTAGAAAATACTCGGGGGATGTCCTCAGGCTCAATTTGAAGCTGTGACGTATGAAGAAAGAACGCGACCTATACGGAATCTAAAATCTACCCCCAAGCTCCCGTCTGGCTCAGTCGGAAGAACAGGTCTCTAGCGATGCCTCTGACCACTGTGACCAGCGAAAGCGGCCAATGCTATGCGCTCGCTAATGTCATATGATCCCCTGGGTTCGAGCCTGACGTAGAACTTTTTTGGTGGAATTTCTTCCTAACTTGTGTCCGCTCAACTTCGTGTTCCGAGTAACCGAGCTGCGACGAGCACCCAATCAGTGGCCACGATAAATATTGTAGGATTTTCTTCCTGACTCCAAATGATTCTATCGCCGCTGGCCCGCGCGTATCGAAGCTTTGGTCGGAGTCTGTCGGAGCCGCCCACTAACAGTACTTGACGCGGCTGGTCGGCAGTACTGTACTTGCCTTCCGCCGCGGCGCCTCGTAAGTCAACCAACTCCCAGTACCACCAATCACTACAGGTTCCTCTCTGTTGCATTGCGACACAGTCATAAAATTTATCAGGCGTGTGTCCATACGTGTTTTATCCCCGAGTCACCGCGGTAGTTCCAGCCTTTTCCACCGGTATCTTCTCCGCCTTTTCCACCGGTATCTTCTCCGTAGTGCTGGTAGGGGCTGTAGTATAAATCGCAGGCCGACCCGCCGTCCTTCGTCACCATCTTCAGCATAACCACCTCAACCAACAGTCAGTCTTATCTTTCGAAATCGCTATGTCTTCGTTTGACATCGATGTCCTTGTTGTACGTTTTTCTATGGTTCTTTTCCGCATATGAACTGCTCTGACCAGTTTGGGTGCAGGTTGGCTCCGGCCCTTCTGGCCTCGTAGCCGCTATCGTCCTTGCCCAGAGTGGGGTATCCGTGCGTATCATCGAGAAGCTTTCTGAATACCCAGTCGGCCAGCGTGGCTCTGGCATCATGGTACCATCACCTCCTTGTTTTGTCTCTGTTAACCTGCTGCTAACATTTTCGTGTTTGTAGCCTCGCACTCTCGAGACGTACCATTTTCTCGGCGTTCTGGATGAAGTCAAGAATGTCGGAATGTCACCTCCCGACTTCCAAGAGTGGGTTGAGGGGAAGCCTACCAAGACGTTCCCCATTATGCCTCATCAGGAGGCCACACCTGCGTTCCCCGAGGTAACAGAATGTTCGATTTTGGTGCATTTATAGATTACTGACATCTTCGTTCCGGACAGCGCAACCCGATGTTTTTAGGACAGGATGCGGCGTGTCGTATCCTTCGGGACCGGCTGAGTACTTATAATGTGCAAGTTGAGCTTTCGACTGAATTTTTCCGCTTGGATCAAGGCGAAGGGCATGTCGTAGCTGATGTCATTCAAAGGCAAGGCGGCAATGAAGTGCAGCAGCAGATCACTGCGAAATATGTCATTGGTGCTGATGGCGCCAAAGGTATACTGCCCTGCACTCAACTGTTGTGTACCATTATTGACCTTTCTCCTCAGGTATTGTGCACAAGCTTCTTAATTTGTCTCTTCTTGGGGAAACACGTGAAGAAACCCATATCCTTGTCGGGGAAGTAGAAGCCTTCGGAATCGACGCTGAGGTGACTATCACATTAAAACGGTTTCATTGACGTGATGGATACTCACATCTGATCCTAGCACTGGCACTGGTTCAAGTCTGGGGGCGTACCGCCCGATGGGTATGTCTATTCTTTCTCACCTCTGCCAATGCGCCTTGTACTCACGCTTCTTCACAGCTGCATGCTCCGCCCCACAGATCGCACGGCGACGGAAAATATCTTCTCGATCACTTGCTTCGGCGTAGGCTTCGACATCGGAAAGGCTCTGGAAGATTATGAGTACCTTCGCCAGTTCGCTTATGGAGTCGCCCAAATACCTGCACTGAAAATAGGCAAGGTGGAGACAGCTGTCGATTATAGGTTTGTCGCAGTCCTGCCGTGTGACCTCTCAGGAATGCAAACTGACGATGTCTTTCCCCCACAGGCCGAACATTCGTGTCGTCAACAAGTTATCCGAAGGAAGGGTATTCATCGTCGGAGGTTCGCTATTCGTTTTATCAGGATCTCAAAAAGATGATGCTCACCTCTTCACTGACAGATGCGGGACATGTCCATAGCCCTTCCGGTGGCCAGGGGATGAACTCCAGCATAATGGATTCTGTAAGTCAACTTTACCCTTCAATTAACACAAAGGCATCTGACTATCTTTTTTTTTCAGTTCAATCTCGCTTGGAAAATTGCGCTTGCCTGCAAAGGCCTCGCATCCGACAAGCTTCTGGACTCATACAACGAAGAACGACTCCCTGTCATTAAAGAGATGCTCCTGCGCACGACAGCGATTCTCGATGACACCATCGCTACTAGCAAGACCAAGGGCGGCGCGACGTGGAAGCGCTCTGCAAAGATGAACCAGCTGAGCATCCATTACCGATGGAGCCCCATCGTCGTCGACGAGGAGGTCGAGAAGCTCCACTCGACCGACAAGGCGCAGGCCGAAGCGGAAACGGGCAGCACGTACGATGTGCAGGACGGTGACAGGCTTCACGCGGGAGATCGTGCGCCGGACGCGCCGGACCTCGTGGATGTTAAGACCGGGGAGGCCAAGAGGCTTTTCAACGTTTTCGGCCCGGCATGGCACACCATCCTGATCTTTGCCGATGGTGACGACAAGACGTCGGGGACACCTATCATGGAGTGGCTCAGTCGGTACCCCAAAGAGCTGGTGCGGACTGTCGTCGTTCGTTCGCAGAGCTCCAGCTCTGATGCCGCTGGTGCCGACTTGGTCCTGCAAGACAAAGAAGGCCATGCCTACAGTGCGTACGGCGCGGCGCTCACTTCGTCTGGTGTAGCTATTGTGCGCCCTGACAGTGTCGTCGGCGCCTTGGTGGAAGGCAGGGACGGCGTGGAGAAGTATTTCTCCAGAGTTTTTGGTGTTTGAGCTCTTGATAGTGATACCCGATGTTTCGATGACTACCAGTAAGTACATACCAGTCTTCTCTTCTACCTTGTACACTACCACGTCCCCATTGTAAGCACTTTCCTTTGTATCATTTCTGTAGAGTAGGTGTCATCGCTCCTCGCCCTTTGGTAAGTATTATTATCCAATCACGATCCAACTGTAGCTATTGCCAGTTCCGTGTATGTATAAGTAAAGAATCGAGCCGTATATTTGTCTACCACGATACCATGTTAAACCTGCGGTGAAGAGCTATGCATAGTTGATGTGGAGGACAGATACATCCCTAGCTGGTCACAGTTGCGACGGGGATCGCCACCTGTTGAGGCGGATATTAGCCAGACATACACATACTATGGGTTGCAGAACCTTGAGATGTGAGGCGGCAGACTGACCTTGGAGGTTGCATTGTCTACGGCAGCGGCGAAACGCTCGCAGAAATCGATCATTGCAAGCACACCCATTCTGCAGCTCTTGCGATCGCAGCTGATGACTGCGGCCATTGTCGGAGCCAGGAATGCCCTGTCTTTGATAACATTTCCGTGAGGTCTCCCTTTCAGCCTTTCCGCCGTCGCATGCATGAAGCTATACCACCACGCCGGCGCATACATGTAATGTGCGTTCGAGATGTCGTCGATTACATAGCCGCTTGGGATAGAGGTATCGTTCAGACCGATATGCATCAAGCACGCCCCGCATTGAACGGCACTTGTGGTTCCAAGAGGGACCTCCGAGACTGAGGGGATCCAGGTCCAGTCTTCGACCGCCACTTTTCTAGCTACATCCCCGCAGTTTGTGTGATATTGCAGGAGATCAGCATACTGCGAACCGGTGATATTATCTAGCTCTGGCGAGTGCGATGTAGGGAGTATAGCTTTGTTGAGCGCCAGTCTAGCAGCTGCGATCTTTAGCTCGCTGAGCTGGTATTGACACGCTATCGCGTACACAGCGACCGGATCGTCTTTGGCTACGGACGCGAAGGCGTCGAAGACATTGGGAGCCAAAGTTGTGACGGCATACTTGTCATGCGCGGCACATATGGTCTTCAATTGCTGCGTGTCAAGTTTAGGAAGGCTTGCCTTGGCAAAGCCGTGGCAAGAGCAGAGGAGGTATAGGAGAGTTTGAGAGTCCTCGGCTAGAAATGGGATAACAGGGAGTCCGTCTCTGAACTCGTCGGGCAACTGATTGCCTTTGATATCCGGAGTAGGGGGTGTTGGAAGAGATACAAGTCCTTGAAATACGGGGGAAGCGAGGGATACGAGGGTCTTGTGAACGCGAAAGTCGACAAGATCACTGGAACGAAATATAAGGTCCGCAGTGGCGTGGTTGAAAGGTGCTTCAGCATCTCGTATGACTTGAATAAGCTGAGACTTGTCTTGGGGTGTGCTCGGTCGATCCATGCTGTCTATGGTGATGGTATTAGTTCGACTATGAGGAGATGATACTGGGGACGTACATAAGTTGGTAGCAAGAGTGCTCGTGCCTCTTGGAAGCCATGAGGCCGTAGCTATAAGCTAGTTCCCAATCTATGCTCCGGTATCCGGAAAAGGTCCATTGGGGCATGGTCTTACCAAAGTAGTCGGGTTCTCCAGCTACCTAACTGAGAATTTCGCATTGAAGCCTCAAGCTCAAGCCAGATGTGCAATGCGTCTTTAGACATTGCTGGCGTCTCGCTCGGACAATCAGAATCCCATCCAAGCAGCGTCAGTGTATCACCATTAATACTACAACTATAGGTACATTGGAAATACCACAAAAAATCACAGCTCCCCGAACAGCTGTTTCCTGGCAACAGCAAAGAGGAATGAGCTAGTATACGCATGCAGTGAGCAAGATTCAAAGACTCACAGTACGTCTGGAGCTTCGCTCAATATTGTGGGCCCGCCGATCATCTCTCGCATCCATACATCCCGCACAAACCAGCCGACGTGGCCCACCGCGCACCCCACCAGGTCGCTCGCAGCAGCGCGCCACGTACCGCTGATTATCCAAGAGAAGGCGACGAGGGCGAATGGAAGATATGGCGCCGAGATAGTGACGAGACCAAAGAGCGAGATGGGGGTGGACGGGTGGCGGCGCGACCAGAAGTAGATAGGGACGTAGGCAAGTGGGGAGGAAAGGAAGGGGAGGTTGAACAATGGAGACAATGCCTGGGGATTGGAGTGGATATTATGAGAAGTGCATTCACGAAGGAAAGCTGGAGGACTCACGAGGAGCATCACGGCAGAGATCAAGAGAAGCCAAAAGTAGTCTGCCTTTCGGTTCGCGAAAGATGATTCCTCCAACATACGACTGTACCGCATGCTACACACGCGACGTTAGTATGAAACTGAAGCGGAGGTCACCGAATACGCACAAGAAGAACAGATGAAACACAAAGTCCAAGGATATAGATCCAAAGTAGAAGAATGTCGTGAAGACTCGCCACAGCTGAGCAATGTCGCGTACCAACGTCAGGATCCACCTATTTCACGACAGAAGACAAGCACACACCTGTGCATTTGTGAAGGCAGCCTTGAAGCTAAAATACAGCTGCAAAGGGGTGACCAGCTGGCATTGCTGTAACAGTCGAACCAAACGCGTTAGGTTCCAGGTGCGTCAGGACATGTGGCATACGTACCACAGCGACGCTGGTGAGCACGGAGAGTATTAGCCATGTCCGTGTTACTGGTGGTATCTGCGAAATCCATGCCTCGACACCGACAGGCATTGTGGAGGGGAATCTATTTGAGTGTGGAGGACAAGAGAGTGCAACTTCCCCGCGCTAACGTGTCCATCATAGACGCCTTACCTAACGCGTCATGACAAAAGGATCTTTCATGTGCACAAGTGCTCTCGAATATTACTTTTCAGCATCGCTTCGATCTGCCATCGTCTATAATATACAGATGCCGACACCACCAGAAACGACATAGCCAACATAGAGCTAACCGCAGAAGGAAGCCTCAATCCTCCGCTCCTCCGCTCACACTTGATGCCTTCGAGACTGGCGGTCTGCGCCTGCTACCACTGGATGACGCGTATCCAAGACTCGACGGCTTCGAGCGCACGTGCCGAAGGCCTTTTAGCGGGAAACCATCCACTGGCGATGTGGAAGCCTCTGCGCCATGTGATCCAGCGCTCGTTATCGACGTCCGTCGAGATCTGGTGCCAACACCGAGGCTTCCGACGGCCCAGCGCGCTTGGATGAGCGATTGGATGCACCAGAGCCAGGCGAGCACGAAGATTGGCGTGCTGACGAGGACGTTGAGGACGGGGAAAAGGTCAGGATAACGAGGTGGTGGAGAGATGAGCAACTCGAGGGCATGCAAGGCCAAGCACGCGAGGTATACTGCCTGCTCCGAGGGTCAGTTATAGTCCCTGCATCTAAACGCAGGAGAACTCACCGAAGAGAGATAGTCGAGGAATGATGCTCCACGTAAGCGGAAAGGGTTGTGGCCTATAAGGCGATTCCATAAGGCCAGAAGCGCAATATACTGGACTGCTAATCCGTCCCTCTTCAGCAACGGCCACATGCTAGAAATCACTCTGTCAGTTTCCTGGAAACTTACAAATGAGAATAAACAGTGAGACTAACCTGAATACTCCGACATTGTTGGTCAAAGCTCCAATCTTGAACAGCGTAGAATCTTGGGACGCTCCCGACATTAGGAGTGTCAACGGCATCAGCGGCAACAGAATTGTCTTCTCGTGCACTTGGAAGGAGAAGAGGAAGAAGGACATGGCGCTGGTCAGCAAAGCGTGCAGCAGAACGGGCTGGAGCGCTGGAGGCGCTGTCTTGGGTGTGTCGTCCTTCTTCGTTTTCTCGGTCGCGGAGTCGTCTCTGAGAGATATCCACGCGCGAATGGGCGCTACAACAGCAGGAAGGAAGCCGACAGCCGTCAAAAGAGTAGACAGGCGAACGAGTGCTACTCGTGACGCCCAAAGTTTCCACTTTACGACCACGTTGGATGCACACCAAAAGTTGGCCACTTTGTCCTCAAAAATGCCACGATTGAAAGGAAATATGCGAGTGACAGGGTCGAGGATAGCAGAGAAAGGAGCCAGGGGCGGAAGGAACGGTAGGAACAACAGCAGGAAGGACGCAATCGTTATCACCGCAAGACGAAGGAACAAACGTGTTCTGAAGGGAAGACCGGTTAGCATAATGACGATGGTCTATGCTTTGGCAAAGCTACGCACCCCGCTTGCGGGCCTAGATAGAGACACTTTCCAATTAAGAACGAGCCAATAGCGGGAGCATAATAGAGAGCCATTTGCTTAAATCCAAGGCTGAGGACGAAGAAAAACGCCCCCAGAAGATCATGTCCTTTCACAAAGGCGTTGATAGCCAGCATAGTTAATCCTGATGGAGTACTGAGTAAGGCATCTTGAGACAGCACAACGAGGTAGACGCACCAAGCATTACAGAATTATACTGAAAGTGTCCAAAATCGATGAGAAGGAGGGCCGGTTGCAGAAGGAGTGTGATGAGTGCCAGATTCTGTATGATTGTCAGGATATTGCTATGGGATAAGAACTTTGCAACACTCACTTGTGTTCTCCGAGATCGACTGGCATGCCATATACGTACGAAGAACAACACCGCAGGGATGTAGACAAGATGGTCTAGCACAAAAACCGTGGCACGCATGTAGACTTTGCTCCCGTTAGTCTCGATACCCCTCACGTCGAGGGCAAACCATGTTGAGTCGAAGAAAGATCCTCTGGGCTAGGTCAGCGATGGCATGTACAGAGGATGGCAGACTCACACGAAGCCACATAACCAAGATACATAAGCGGTTAATGGTGGGTAGTCGAGGCCCCAGTATTGCAGATCATATGTGTACCATTGGCGTATGGGTAGATGAATAGTGAGTTCCATCCAATGCCGCTGCGCCTCATAATCGCCGAACATAGGTGGTGTACCCTGACCTGCATCGGTTTACTGTATGAGTTGACTGCACCTCTCTATATGTGCTGCGATGAGACTGACCTGAGTACGATGCCAGGCCCACACACCACCTCACCAGCGCAGACACAAGCAGAGCACACGGCACGACCCACTCTCTCATCCCATTCCTGTGCATCCAACGCACCCATGACCGCCCCATACTCGCATCTTCCTCCTCGCCTCCCTCACGCGTCGGGCCGCCCCCTGCGGCTTCATGTTCCATAATCGTGCTAAAGCTTATATGATACTTCATGGTGTAGCCAGGACCCTGGACGGACGATGTTGGCGAGATCGCACGTGAAGACGACGGCGAAGGGGTTCTTGTCCATCGGGGAGAGCTGAGGTCTGGTATTTGCAGCGCGCTATGACGAAGTGGAATGGGGGGACACGATCTCTGGGTGCGTTCTGTAGAGGCGCCTTGCAATCAGACGCGTAATAGAATGCACAAAATGTCAGTAGTACGTACGCGATATTGGTGGTAGACGTCCTGCGATGGCGTTGGGGAGAGGTCTGGAGGTGTGCCAGCGCCATCCTCTGCTTTGCAACTACGGCCTCTTGGGGTGTGAGAGACTGAGTGCGGAGATGGCGTTGCGGCAACCGCCTAGAAGGAAACGGCTCCGGGTCGTCCATGTGCGCGACTTGCTTCAATCACCTGCGAGTCAGTTGGCACTCGGCTTATTCAACGGTAGTCGCAACAGGGTCGAGCACGCCGGTCACTGGCAGGAGTGTTGGGACGCAGCGGCACAGCATCACAGCAGCATCACCTACGGCCGTAACACACGTGCTTATCATCAAAGTTCATAAGTTCTCCATGAGCTTAAACGACAGTCTAATCTAATCTACGTCTTTGCCCTCAATTACCTCCTCACCATTCTCGGAGAACTTGATGTTGTCCTGTGGATATTCATGGTAAACATGTCGCCCACCCAAAGTCATTGCGTAGCCTTGACTTACCGCATGCCCAGCTGATCTTCCCACATATTTCGTGTGAGCTTCAGGCTTGTCGTTATTGATAGAACAATGGATATCAAGAAGGCACTTACAGCCATAGGCCACGAGCTCACCCGCACCATTGGTGAAGTCGACGCGTGTGTAGGCAAGAGATTTGCCTACATAGAGGCGAAACTCAACACTAGTAGGAATCCTCGTACGCAAAGCCAACACTTACCCATGCCAGTGAGAGTAGCCTTCATATTCAGGATATCTCCCGGGCGTCCGCCAGGTCTGACGAAGGACGTCCCGATGTCGGTAGACACACCCGTCATGAAGTGTCCTTTGGAGGCGACCGCAAGAGATCCTAATGTGTCAGTGAGTGATAAGATGAGGCCGCCGTGGACAGTCTGAAGGTGCATAGTTCAAGGTTCCGAAAATGCGAGAACAAAACGTGGGCATACTCCAACTCTGTTGACTATGCTTCATAAGTGAAGATGTTACTGATACGTCGGGTATCAATGAATGAAGCATACTGTTGTAGGGCTCAATCTTCAGTGAAGCCTCCACCACACCTGGCTTCGCATGGTGGATTTGGAGCTGGACCGTTTTCAATGAGACATTCACATATAAGCCTGACGCATGGGACTCACATTGGGGAAACAGCGGTGGTCATGTCCTTTATGGAAAGGACCGTCAATCCTGCACTGTAACCGCCGTGCTGCATGAAGGCCTACCTTCATTGTCGATGAACGACTTCCAGACCTAGAGGTGGTCTTAGTCCCAAGGAGATCATAAAGATATTTCAGACAAACCCGACGTGTAAAGCGAAGACAAGCTGCCATCTTTACGACCGGGCTTGTTGGTTGTCGTTCGAACGTGTCGATGATGCGAGAGCGCGACTCGCGAGGCTAGCCCTGGAGCCGCGTCGGGCCGCTCGCTACCGGTTACCCCGCTTGGGTGGCCGGGGTCTTCGGAAACCAAGGTAGTCTTGGCCGGGGGAATGGCGGGCTTAGCGCTTAGCTTTCACTAATAGCTCCAGATCATATGCACGGTTGCTTGTGCTCCTACCGGCGACGCCGCAGCTGAAGCGCTGACCCACTTCTGCCTTGTTGGCCTGTGACATGTGAAATAGAGTCCGGGCATGGCGGTATGTCTTCATGTAGCCGCAGTGTCGATCGCACAGCTCCTTCAGCTCCTTTCATCAGTCGAGTGCCAGCGAGCAGCAGCGAGCCCTCTTGAAACTAGTTTCCCAGCCATCGACAACTTACACCGCAAGGAGGGATATTCCCTGAATCCGCAGATATGAAATATCGGCCAAATCACGTCGTGGGATTTGTCAATATGGACGATTGGGCCGAAACGGAGG